>BPUM01000254.1:0-135002 GCA_020521455.1 Prunus kanzakura | reverse complement strand
TGTCTGTTCTTCTTTTGAAAATATACGCTTTTGAAATTTCAGCTCAGAGAGAAGTGGATATCCTATCTAAGGTGCATATAATGAACATGAAGTTTGCTGCACTAGTTGGCTATCAAGGTGCCATCTTCTAGAACTTTGCTGCTGTAGGGGTTGGTAAAGTCATGGAAGTTACTGTTTTACCCTCACTTTGGTCTAGGGTGATAAAAAATTGCTCCGGGTTTGTTCAGTATAACCTAATTTTTTGCATAATTGAATCAGTTGTTTTTCTACGGGTGTTTTATTTTTCTTCTAGTTTCCTGCTGAAAAATGAGGTATAGGGTTGTATTTGTTGCAGAGTGTGGCTTATGTAGGAATATAACCAAGTTAGTGATGCTTGAATATGTTGTTTTGAGCCAATTCAATGGGGAGCTTTTTATTTGCGGCAATGTGGGCGGTTCGGAGCGCTCCATGGATGCCGTGCATATTTGTCTGCATTTACACTGCTGTGTACCGCTCCCTTGTTATAATAATTCTGTATGAAGTGAATTTTCATTTTTGTTGTCAATAATAATGCACTTTCGTGAGAAGCCCCTTGTAATTTTTGGTGGATAAAATTGAACATTCGACATATGTAGTAGCTATCCAGTCATGCAATGACAATAATAATGCACTTTCGTGAACAAAGAATAAAGTTGTAATTTCTGGCGTCTTACTCCTAGTTTTCTAAAGCCAAATTCTTTTTGGGTAAATGGAGCCATTGGAGATGTTAGCTCTAACTAGGGCTTGTTCAAACAGCAACTGGTATTCAAAGAACCAAAATCCATTCGCAATATAGACAGAAGTTCGAGAACTACAAAATATGGATGATACTATCGCTGCCCATCAAACTTTTCATCTTGCGGTTTCAATTGTTCCAAATCCCATTTCGTGTCTTTTTGCAGGATTATCAAAAATCCTGCAGTTGAGTTGCAGCAACTTCACATGATTTAGACATGCTGGGATTCTTGTACCTTGCCAATACTAGCAAAATCACTAGTATAATGAGACATAATCTTTCAACAGAAATATGTTGGACATATTTGGATGCCTGTTTTACAATTAATGTCTGATTTTCAATAAATCTTGATTGGAAATTATGAAATAGATAAATCTGTTACATTTTGCTCCCAACATACATCAATTCCAGTGACTGAGATAGACAAAATATGTCTGGAATGAAAGCATTAGATAAATCCGGCTATGTTCATCCGCGGATAAATGCTGGATGCATCAATTGAGAAGAAATGTATTGCCTTATGCAACTTAAAAATGGAATCTCAGAAATTGCTGGCGCCTCAACACCTCTTGATTACCAGACCATTGTCGGAAATTGGGTTCCTTTCGACAACTAAACCTGGGGCTCACATAAACCACTTTGGAACCTCATTGCCTGAAAATTTAATATTGAATATAGAGAGCTAAGAAAAAAGATTTAAACCAAAACAAAAAGAAGAAAAAAAACTCACCCTGAAAACTACAACCTATACCCCAGAGATGCACAGCAAAATATTGCTAAATTTGAATTGAACACAAAATGCAGATATATGACCAGAAAACGCAAAGATATCATTCAAAATTTAATGAATTTACATACTTTGGCTCCTCATTGAGATCAATGTGCCTCCTCTTTTGGTGATCTGCTGGTCCTGTAAACAAGGTAAGCCATTGAGCTTCATGATCACCAATGTCGACGACGTTAGCACGAAGATCATCGTGAAGTGCCATGTAATCTGATTGGCGAGGCCTCTTGCCAAGACTAGTCTTTGATGCTAAAGACGAGGGAAAGCAATTCGCAGTCTTGGTGTTGATCATCATAAATATCATCGTCCACTGCCATCGCATCAGGTAACAACAACTGTGTTGGCCCATGATCAACAACATCAGTCTCACTGACATCAGCAACCTGGTGGCCTAATAGGTGGACCCCGCAGGGAATTTAACGGGTGTGGGCACCTTGACAAAGAAGTCAAGTACAACTTGACATGTAGTACCCTGCTTAGTCAGTGGTTCTTCAAACTCAAACTCGGACTCGTACGCATTCCAATAATCCAATAATGGAATAGACGTGAGGTACACAAGACTTCCAATAATCCAATATATCTCTCATATGATCGAACAATATCTATCATATTGACTACTTTCCATTGAGAAGAATCTTGGCAGAACCAGGAGTAACAGTACATAGAAACCAATCTTAACGTCTCCCATTTTAAATTTGGAGGAATTTCAAAACTAACTTCACATCCAGCAGCGTATCTCTTTGTTCCACTACCTGAAATCACATAATGTCTAACTATTGTTGCATCTTTACGACAACTAAACCACTTTGGAACTTCATTCGCCTGGAAGATAAATGTGGAAATAAGAACGCGGAGAAGAAACAGAAACCTGATTCAGAAAAATATTTTCTGTGATGTCGTAGCCGTGTAGTCTAACGCAATTGGTCAAAGTCAATTCCAATTCAACCCCGGTGAGATCTCTGGAATTTTCTGCAATGATGTGCAGTTATCCAGCAATACCCAAGACAGTTTTGGAATTTTTTCCAATGATGTGCAGTTATCCAGCGATACGAATTCTACTCTTCGTGGAAGCACTTGTTCTGGAATTTCCAGAAGACTCTTGCAATCACTCAAGTCAAGCTTCCGCAAGTTGACAAATTTGCTAATGCATCTCGGAAGACTGACAAAATTGTTTCCCGATAGATCAAGTTCTGTTAATGTGGACCAGCAATCAAGGGGCAGGAGGAAATCACTTTTTGATAGATTGCATCCTTTGAGACTAAATGCAAATAGGTTGGGAAGCAGCTGTAATTCGGAGTTGCTGGATGAGACTTGAGAGTTCACTGTAATTGTAAGGTTCTCACAATAATCCAATCTCCGTAGTGATTCCATCTTGACTTCTATTTCTGGGAAACTCTCAAGCCTTTTGCAATCACTAAGATCAAGTTCTTCAAGAGATTTCAATCTAAGTGTTGGAAACCTTGTAAGATTGAAGCATCCATAAAGATACAATTCTCGAAGCCCAATAAGATATGCAATTGATGGATGCAATTCTCTTATGCCACTTCCTTGCATATTCAATCTCCATAGTGATTCCATCTCCACTTCTATTTCTGGGAAACTCTCAAGCCTTTGCAATAACCAAGATCAAGTTCTTTAAGAGATTTCAATCTAAGTGTTGTTGCAAACCTTGTAAGATTGAAGCATCCAACAAGATCCAATACAACAAGTTTATCAAGGAATCCAACAGAATCATCGACCTCAACCAACCGTGTGCAATCACGTAGATTCAAGTACTCTATGTTTGGGATTCCGGATAAGTCTGGGATTTTTTCTAAGAATTGACAACCCCTCAAATCCATAGATGTCAGGTTTGGCAAATGCTGGGAGAGTGGGAGAGAAGAACACAAAAACATGAAATAATTAATCACACGCTTCAAAAGACAAAAGCCTAGAAAACAATTTTTTGTTTTTTTCTTTCTGAAATTAACAACTGTATTTGAAATTATATATAATGAATGGAAATAATTTCAAATGCATACCTTAAACTTAAATCCATCCAATTGTTTCATACGACTGCGAGGCATACTGAACACAACAAGACGATTTCCTTGAAAATTGGGTGGCAAAGACTGTAACTGACATCTATCCCAATCAATCAATGTTAAGGCGTTGGGCAGATAGTTAATGTGCCCACATAGAGATGCATTACGGTTTATGAAAATTTCAAGATTTACCATATTACGGAAGCATTCTGGATTTATGGTTATCTCAGCTGGTTCTGGAAGCTTCACCATGATGCCTTTAATATTTCTTGTTCCCTAAGATAGAAAAGCATTAACATTAAAAAACGAAGTCATTTTACAAACCAAAATGCAAGCACATTTTGTTAAGAAAATTATATAGGTTACATAAGGTATTCTTTCTGGTCAAATTGAATATAATAACATATGTGATACTTACTGTACTTTCCGTTAGAACTTGATCAACATCCTCGTAAAACCACAATCTACTACGCTTGCCGGGATCATTGGGGGATTCTTCGTGAACCATATCCTTGCCTAGTTTTTCTAGTAAGTCATGCATCTGAATCCTACCATAGTCAATAGTTATCATTGCCTTCTCAATGAGTACCTCAATACAATCTCGGGAGACCTTGTTCTTAGAATTGCTTACTATTTGTAGAACATAGTCCTTATTTTCACCCTTGAAGAAACATGCGATGTCTAGAAAAAATTGTTGCATGGAATTTTCCAAGGCATCATAACTTTTTTGAAGTATTTTTTGAATACCTGTATATGGTTCTCCTTCATAACTATCTAATATATCTTGCCAACGATCTTTGTCTTTATTACGAAGATGAGAACCTAAAAGTGTTAGAGCTAGTGGTATGCCTTGAGCATACTCTAGTGCACGTTGTGCGAGTTCCAAATAATCCTTTGGAGGTTTGTTGGTTTCGAAGGCACTGAAACTAAAAAGCTCAAGAGCTCGGTTGCCATATAACTTTTGGACCTCGTATATCAAATCAATTCCATGACATTTTAGCAATCCGCTATCTTGTGTAGTTGTGATGACTCTACTTCCCTCACCAAACCAACCAACACCAGCCAAATTGTCTAATTGCTTCAATTGATTCACATCATCAAGAATTAAGAGAATTTTTTTATGGCTCAACCGTTTTTTTATGACACCAATTCCTTCATCAACACTATGAATTTTCCATTCACCGCCAAGAATTTTATGAAGAAGAGCCTCTTGTAGCTTGATTAAGTCTCCATCTGACATTGAATTTTCTCTAACATTTGACAAGAAACAACTTCCTTCAAATTTATGTGCAATTGCATTCCATATGGCTTTTGCAATTGTTGTCTTGCCTATTCCAGATGTCCCCCATATCCCAACCATGCGACGACCATTCCCACCAACATCTAAATGCCTTTCCACATCTTGTACACGAGATTGAATTCCAACTGGGTACTTGGCCACATTCCAATATGTGCGGCTCAGTACTTGGCTTAAGATTCCATCAACGATGCTGTTGATAAATGTAGTTTCATACCTGCCAGTTTAACCAAATTACACACATTCAATGAATCAGATTTAAACAAATCCAACCACGCAAAAGAACACAACATACTCAAGTATGTAATAGTTGTTCTGACCAAAAAAGATGTAATAGTTATTTAACCACAAACCTGGATTATGTATCATTTATACTTGTATGCCTCTTGAAGAGATTAATATATGGATTTTGAACTTTCTGCTTACAGCTATCGAAAATACAAAAGTACCCAAGAAAATAAATCTTCTCACTACAGTTGTATATTTTTATAACAGAATACTTCTCACTACGTAATAGTTGCTCAACTTGACGCTATTCAGTTTCACGTAATAGGCGAAATTATCATATAATACTTAGCAAGCAACATAAGATCCTACAAAGCAATCTAAAGAAAACATTAAAAAGTATATATCATCGGTTTTCAAAGTCGATATGCAAAATGATTCTTATAGAGAAATTATTTGTTAGCTAGCTGAGTTGACTTTGGCTTACCTTGTTCTACTTCAAATGATTAAGTTTTATGATGGCTCGTTTGGGAGTGATTCTTGATAGATCAATAATCACTTTTATGGAGAAGTACATGGAAAGTGTTTCTCTCCATAATCACTAAAAATTACTAAAAATGATTATATAAAGAAGCACGTGGAAGGTGTACCCAATAAGTGACAGAATAACTACCAAACGAATTTGGTAGATTTTCGTCATCATTGGCATAAGAGTTGGATTAACAAAATCGTATAACACAAACATATCCTCGCTAGATCAAGTTCCAATGATCAATTGCAATTGTGTCTATAATTTTAGCTGGAAAAATTGAAAGGAAATTCCAATGCAAAAGTACTCGTGATTTTATATTTATTCGATTTCCAATATTATGAGTTACATAATTACATTACTCTATTGAGAAAAGTGGAGGGCATCTTCATCAAAACATTTTTTATATATAAATTTAAGTAATATTTCTAGAAATGTTACTTTAGCTAATCATGTGGTGACTCATACAATACTCTCTATTTCCAATATTCTGCAGTTGCTGTGGCAATCCTATACCCACCCACGTGTGGCAGCACACAAGACTTGATGTCTTTTTACTTTTTCTAATTTTTTTTAATTATATATTATTAGTGTATTTTGTATGCTTATTAAAATATATAAGTTTGGCCTCAAAATATGACATCGAAAATATTTATTAAAAAAAATTAAAATAAAGATCTTCTCCCTACAATTTAATAATGAGTAACAATTAAATGTGTAACAAATAGTAATGAGAAAGAAGAGAAAAAAAATTAAACATGAAAACGATAAAGATAGAAATATACATACTCTCCATCCTTGAAAGTATGTCCGGACAAATTTGCTGTTTTTGTAAGAGTGTCCCTCCATATGAGCACCTTCTCCTCGTTATCTTTGAATTTGCTTTCAATAAGGCCTTCAAATGCGTCACCAAATTTACTTGTTTGTTTTCGCACATCCGACGGATCCAGCTTGTAAAAAATGGGCAAAACTACTTGTTGCTTTGATTGTTTACATTGAAGGATCTTGACAAGTTCATCTAAGCACCACCTCGAAGATGCATAGTTTTCAGAGAATACAATGAGAGAAATTCTTGATTCTTCAATTGCTTTGACAAGGGCTGTCGATATTTCTTCTCCTCTTACAAGCTCTCGATCAATGAAGGTCCGGATTCCCTTACGGACTAAAGCCTCGTGCAAATGATCTGTAAAATTGGTGCGTGTATCCTCGCCTCTAAAACTCAGAAAGACATCATATGTAGAAGAAGAAGAAGAAGGAGAAGAAGAGACTGGTTGAGTGGTCATAGATAGAAGGCAGATAATTACAAGTATGGAGAAGCTCAAAGAATTGGGTATGGTAGTGACGCTCTGGTTAGATTTATGCGGGCTTGACGAAGCAGTTTCCTACCACCTTCCATGTTGGGGAGATTTCGTTTCAACTTCCAAGTCATCAAACGCTGCAACTTACTGAAGGTGAGGGGCACTACCTTTACCTTTTCATTGGCAGCTACAAAAGTGGTCAAACGGTGATATTTCTTAGATCTCGTTGTCTTAAAAATCGCTTTCTTAGATAAAGTTTATGGAGAAATTGAAAAAACAAACACCATGGAGAAATTGAAAAAACAAACACCGAAAATTTTTCTTTTGTTTTTTTCACTTTTGCTCAAATGATTATAGGGATATTTTAGTAACAATGTTTCATTTCATTGTATGAAGAACTTTCGGTGCAAGTGCAACTACATAGTAGATGGAACATGTAATGATTCTTTTGGGTATTAAACTCCTTTTTGCAGGAAAAGAAAAGAAAAGAGATGGCAGCCACAATCGCATCATAACTTCTCATAATACTTCATAGGCCATATGTCAATGCATCATAACTTATTCTGAGTGATATGGTTGAAGATTCTTTCGTCAAGAACGACATTCTACTGATAATACTTGTATTTGATTTAATCATTTTCCTGTTGATTTAAACTTCATAATTAATAACTTTGATTTATATAGTTTTCAGATCCGTCGCAGATCTTGATTGAAACTTTTACTTCTTTCAAAAACAAACTTAGTTTGAGTTTTTTTTGAGTATGTTCTTGACTATATAGTGTATTCGTCAATGATCTATATTCAATAAATTGAACTATTTTGGCATCTATTAAATTAAACTGCAATTTTACTTGCAATGGTACAGTTCAATAGCTTCAGTTTATTGACATGTGGATCTCATGGTTAGCCTATTGCAATTCAATAGAGAGTTCATTATATAGCACCCTCTATTGCAATTGCATGTATTGCAATGAACTAAATCACACAATTGAAATTGAGATTTTACTATTTTATTTTAATTTCAGGGGGCAAATCACCAGTTCACCCTTAAATATAGTTAACACTATAAGAGGAAAGCATGCACAACAAAAACAATTGGCTGAGTCAAATTAGCTTTCATGCTCAAGCAAGATGATAGAATACGAGGCCTCAATAACCACAAATTCCGTGACCGGTTCCAACAGACCAACTACCCATACCTGATTTAGAACTCAACACAACACTAAGGGTTAGCAAGAGTGTCCTTTTTACATAAACTCATACCTTTTACATCAGTACAAGTTCATCCGTACAAGCCCCTCCGGAGGTTTAGGGGATCGAAACCCCAAGGTAGTCACACGGCTCCTTTCACCCCAAGAGAGTCACAAATTAAGTATAAATTGTATCACAAGAAGGGCATGCTGTAAATAATCAAATCCATTTCCCTAACATGCATACTAGCAACCAAACACGATGCAGAGTTCTCACGCATCAATATTCACATACATATACACAGGAAAACCTCTAACCAAGGCGTGAAGACCCCCTACCTGGTGTCCACACAACCGTAAAACCAAACGTCACAGTAGAGCTCCAAGAGAGTCAGAAATCCCTATAAACAACAAGGATCAACATTAAACCCCAACTCACATTAACACTTTGATTTACAACCCACTTCCACTTCTTGGGTTTGTTAAACCAATATATCCATTTCTTAGGACAATTCTATCTCTTAGGAAAGCCTCTGATCATGTGATTCTGCTCTGGACTTATAAAAGAAATCAAAGATTTCCATTAAAAACAGAAACTTCAGTTTTGTTAAACAATTTAGGCAGGAACGCTTTGCCTTTGGAAAATCATTAAAAATCCATTTTGATTCAAAATGGTGTGAACATTTCCACATCACACGTAGACATATAAAACTTCAACATATCAAAAGTTCATCGAATTCCGAGTTAAGGAAGCCAGTCAAAGACTAAATCCAAAACAGACTTGGCTGCAGAGTTTTCTGTTTTCTGCAGAATAATGCCAACTTTGAAAATTTGCCAAAAATCCAATTTAACTCCAATTTGAATGAAATCAGTTTTGAAATACTCATCGAAATGTCTATTTTTCACACATCAAAAACCCAGTTTAAAACATAAGTGCGAACTAGCTCATTCTGTCCAGAACAGAACACATACTCAGATTTCTGCATAAATGCAGATTTCCTCAACATCCATCTCATTCTTTGACATTCAGTTCTAAGTAGCTTTAAACACCAGAACAGTCCCAAATTCAAGATTAAAAATGACAATTATCCTCATCAAACTCAGAATTATCCAACAAACCCAACTACCAAGGCCACAAACTTGAAAGTAGAAACTTACCCAACTTCCACTTCAACCCAAAAATTACTCTGAGTTCTCTGTAGGTTCAGCCCAAGGTAGATTCTTCACCTGGTGTACTTGCATGTCATCAAATAATATCTAAAATCACTTATACAATCTCACTTAAATCAATGTACTTTAGAATTCCAGCAGCAAGTGTGGTAAACAAATCTTACCTTAACAGCTCCAAAGTAATCCTCAACCTTCAATGAGCTGCCTAGCGACCACCATTCTCCCAAACCACGCTTGGAAACAAGATATTAAAGCCTAATCAGTCACTAACTCAAAAAGAGGAGATTTTCGAAACTTAACCAAATCCAAGAATGGTTTACCTTTCTTGTAGAGCTCGTTCCTACGATCCTAATGGCGAAAAAGGCGCAAGAATTGGAGTTGTAGAATGAAAGTTATGGTAGAAAGAAGTTGAAGGAGGAAGAAGAGACAAAATGGGTTTCTGGAAAGAGAAACTCGTGAAGTAGGGGGTGAAGGAATAGGTTCTCACGTTTCTAGCTAAAAACTAGGGTTGGGAACAGTTCGGTTCGGTCTAGTAATCATCTCAAACTGAAATCAGAATTGGTACTATTTAAGTGGTCTAGTTTGGTTTTACTAATTTTTTTTTGGAAATAGCTCAAAATGCCACTCATTTTATAATTTTTTCTGAAAATACCACCCCTCTCTTAAAATTTTAAGGAAATTGGCTGCTATAAAAACCCCCTATAAAAACTCCTCATTTTGAAATATAATCATAAATACCCCCTATAAAAACTTCCTATTGACAGCTTATTGCCCATCCTTCACTTAATTTTTTTTCTTCTTCTTAGTCATTGCTCTTCTTCTTCCTCTTCTATCTAGTCTCTTCCTCTTCCTCTTCTTCCTTCTGCCAAACCTCACAGGAATCCACCTCCACCATAGAATCTCGCTAAACTCAATCTCCTCTTAGTTATATCTTCAAACTAGGAGCTAATTTGAACCTCAAGATTGAACCCCAAATTTGGAACCGAACCCTAGCCAAGGCATGACTCGCCACCTCCGTCGTCGGCCTCCATAACGAAGCCACAATGGTGACTCTCCACCTCCGTCGTCGACTTCCACTACAAAGCCACGACACCTTCATCTTTGATCTTCACTGTGGTGAGTTCTAATATTGGTTTTGCTTTTTTTTTTTTTGGGGTTCTTGTTATTGATTGAGATTATTGGGTGATTACTTTCATTATTTTGAATGAGACATTAATGGGTTTCTGTTGTGGTTTGTTTGCTGTTTCTGTGATTAAATGAAATTTACCAACTATATATTTTCTGTGGTTGTCAAGCTCTTGGACTTGGATACATTGTTTTGTACTTATGATTTGTCTCTGAAATCATGCATACAATGTTTTGTGATTGAGACTTGGATTTGCAAACTTCCTTGAAAATGGTGTATTCACTCTTTTGTGATTGTGATTTGTCTGTGAAATCACTTAGGTGATGTATCAAATTAGGACTTCTGGCTTTTCTAAGCAACCTGTAAGAATACATATAAAACTCATAGATGCTCTCTGAAATAACAGTAATGTGGGTTTTAACCGTAAGAAACCAACATCACAATTTGAAACCAGTAGCACCACCAACAGATGCAAAATTCTCATCCTTTACTTCTTTTGAAAGTGATTGGAGAGTTTGTTTGTTTTATGAGAATGTCAATATTTTAACATACATTTGATAGTGTAAAGTTGGCATATGTTGGATCTTTGTTTTCTCTATTTTTTCGTAATTCAATCTTGGATATGTTTTTGGTGCAGTCTACAATTCTCAAGGTTGGTATCATGTCAATGTTGTGTTGGTGCCATGAAAAGGGTTCTTGGAAAACTTGAAGGTTTGTTGACAGCTCTTGCATTTATCTAGTTCCATTGTCTTGCTCTTCTTCTTCTCTGAGACTGTGCTTCTTTAACTGTTTGAACAATGCCAAATGCACTATTGTTGATTTCCTGATTTCCTGATTTGTATTTTTATTCGTTTGCAAGGACACACATTCACTTCACCCATGTTTATAATTACTTTTATATTGCAATTGAGTAGTATGAAATTGTGTGCATGAATGTTAACTTTAATTTTGTAATGATACTATCTTGTGAAAGCTTGCCATATGAAGAATTGGGTCATTTAGAAAAGCCAACAATCTATATGAATTTTGGTATTGGTTTCTATTTTGAAATTGGTTTCAATTGTGATTGAATGTTATGTTTTTGTTTCCATTGTGATTGAATGATTTACTTATAATATGCATTTTTTATCCGTTTTATACAGATGGAAGATTGTCTTGTTTCAAGTGGCGGCGTTCTTTTGGGGAGGAAATTGCTAAGTTTCAGCTTAAATTCGGGTATAAGAGGACATGTCCTAGAATTTTGCAGATAGATATAAATTGTGTTAAAATTCCCAACCAAGAGGAGATGTATTTTTTTTTTTTTTTTTTTTTGCCACTTTCTTATGTATATCTTAAGATGTAATGATATAACATTGTTAGTTCATCAATTTATGAAAGTCAAGTTAGAAGGAAATTTGTCAATCTCTAATTTCCATGGTTTTATCATTTCCCCTCGCAAAGAAAAAAAAAACAAATTCAACCGAATCAGTGATTTAATTGGCAAATGACATGACAGATATGTATTGCACATGTATAACCCTTTATTGCTTGTGTATTGCCCTCGTATATCCTTTTTTTTTTTTTTTTCATGTCTGTTGGAATAAATTTATAGGTGGAGTATGAAGTTTGTGTACTGCTACTGTATTATTGCTTGTGTATTGCTACTGTATTGCTTCCATAGTAAGGAAATTGGGAAATTATGGGTGTAAGAATGTGATTTCATCAAGACGTCACATCCTTTTTTGAGAAAAAACATTATATACATTCAGTGTTTATTGTGTGTATATTGTTTGTATATTGTCTGTATATTTCTTGTTTATTGTTTGTGTATAACCATTTATTGCCTTTTATTGTCGTTTTATTGTATGTTTATTGCCAATTTATAGCTTGTGTCATTTTTTGAGGAAAAATTGATGTAAACTATTGTGGCTTGTATTGCCTTTGTATTGCACCTATATGTGGCTTATATTGCGTAGGTATTGGCCCCATATATGGCTTGTATTGCCTATGTATTGTGCAAATAGGAGGACTCTCAAACCAATTAATGCAAAAAATAGCAAAAACCAATTAATACAGTGGCAATAAGAACGCAATAGGAGGCTGTATAGTAGCAATACTATGGCAATATGAGGCTATATAGTAGCAATACAAAAACTGTAATAGTCCATCTTATGTGGGAAATGCGGGGCAAAACACAATGTATATAACGTTCTCTCTTCAATGTATAATATAAGTAAAAGTATTTTTTCAGAAGCAAAATATCTAGGTCCAATCGTCATGGAAAAAAAAAAAGAGTGTTGGACATCAAGCACAATCTAACTTTTCACCATTTAACTTCAATTATTATCTTTCTGGATATCAAGCGTTTGCTTTGTCTTAAGCTCACCATTGCTGATTCAATATTATGGATGCAGAGAGCTCACTTAGTAGTTCATTATTTCAATTTATGTAATTCATTCAAAAATCACATCCCAAAACATAACAAAACAAATTCATATCATAATAGATTCTTGAAGATGCAAAACACTTTCAAGTGCCCCAAATGTCCTTTATATTAGATCACACAATTCCTATAAAACCAAGAGACCATTGAACCAAATAATTGTGTTTCTTCAATTGTTGACAAAAAAAACCTAACTTAGTAATAAAATTCAATCAACAAAAGAAAAACTTCAAAATCATTGTAGCTTGGAGAAGCTTCAAGCTTCAAGCATAATATTCCTTACGACAAACAGAGAAATATTAATTTAGAAAACGAGAGATAATCCTACTTGAATAACATTCTCTACACAAGCTGAAAATATTAATTTAAAAAAAGAGAGATAAAATTTTCAATTAAACCCACAATTATGTTTCGACAAATTTCTGTACAATCTCACTCAAATTTGACTTAGAGGGACTTGAAGTGACATTAAGCACCAAAATTTCCAACCCATATATGAAATTGAAACAAGCAGAAGAAAACCCAAACAACATATGGGTATGAAAGTAAAGCAGAAAAGCTGAGTACCTGAGATGCCATGGATTTCAGGAAAGCTAAGAAATTTGAGAAATTTGTTGAATCGGAGGGAAAGAATGACAGTCGAAAGAGGTGACAGAGAGTGAGAGATGAAGGTGGAGAAGGGCGGCCGAAAGAGAAAGGGTGAGGTCGTCATCGCCGATGTGGGTTAGGGTTTTTGAGGAGGTGACAGTTGCCGTCGTTGTGGGTGGGAACGGGAGAGAGAAGAAAAGAAAAGATAGGAGATGGATGATATAACTAAGAGGATATGGAGTTAGGTGAGATTCGTGAAGGTGGATTTTCTATGAGGTTTGAAGAAGAGGAAGAGCAACGACTGAGAAGAAAACAAAAACTAAGTGAAGGATGGGCAATAGACTGTCAATATGAAGTTTTTATAAGGGGTATTTGTGATTAGATTTCAAAATGGGAATATTATTGAATAAATTAGTTGCGTCGGGGGCAAAGCCGCCAATTTCCCAAAATTTTAAAACTACCACATATAAATACATCTTTATTGTCGACTAATTGCACCCATATCACTTTTTCAAAAATTGTGTTCTCTCTCAACTCTCTTGGCTCCGTCTCTCTCTATCGCTTAGCTCTCTTGTGCAGCTCTCTCTCTCTCCGACGCAGTGGTCTTCCTCCCTCAGCGGTGTCTGTTCATCCAAGCTTAACTCCACGGTTCACATCCACAAGGTACTGTTCATTGTCCTTTTCTTAGAAATTTGGGGTTTTTGTGAATTTGGTTTAGGGTGTATGGATTTGTATGAAATTGGTTTAGGGTTTTAGGGTTTAGGGGTTGCTCTAAAATTGGTTTAGGGTTTATGGGTTTTTATGAAATTGGTTTAGGGGTTTCTTCGAAATTGGTTTAGGGTTTAGGGGTTTCTTGGTACACCACATCTTTCTTACCCTTTAATTCTGCTGAGTGTTGGTTTTTAGATGCTTGTATTAACTAGAAACTTGCATTCTCTTTCGTTAAGTGGAATGAATTTGAGACGTGTGCTATATTTTAACTCAAGCAATGACATTCTCAGCCTATATAACTATCTAATAATATCTATTATATTATACCATGGGTTCGTCCGAGTGCTTAACGGTGTTTATCATGTTTGCATCTCATGCCTTAACTCCCTCAGTTCTCTCTAGCAACTGTCAAATTGTTTGAAAATAATTGTCCACTTATAATTTGTTGAAGACTCACCTTGTTATATGCTCATTTTACAATATAGACTTATGTTTTATGCATTCATAATAATTTTTTTTGGTTAATTATATTACACTAGGTTGATTCTCATTTGTTCATTTGTGGAGACATTCTTTTGGTTTTTCTTGAACTCTATCCCCATATACGTTAAACGAGGTTTCTTTCCACTAAATATGAACCTCAATGAACCTCTTTTCTATTTGGATCCGATATAAGTTTTCTTTTCTTTCTTAGAAATAAAAAAACTCTTGATTTTCAGGGCTACAGACATTCAAGACATCTAATGAAAAATCCTTGAACCTCAGTGTTAGTGCTGTTGTAGGAAAAACTTCTTATCTTTTCACAATTGCATCTTGTGCTGTTTGTAACACCTCAACCTAGGAATGCATGTTAATTGCTTCACTCAAACATATTGTGTGCAGCATGGGAACTATTTTTTTCCTTTTTCAGAAAAGATTATTACATTATTTGGAATTTTGTTATTATAGTCTTCTCAAAATTTAAACTTTGACAAAAATATTGCTTCTTTTTACTTCATCTCATGTGTTTTGCTGCTTATTTTTTCTTTCTTCTTTTTTCCCTATCCATCAATGATTATTGCACCTTCCTAAGTTCATTCTTTCAAATTTCTTCAAGATTAAGTACAGTATAAGCATTGTTGCTGATAAGGGTTTGAAGAAAACTCTTTATACTTCTGCGTGTTTGAAGAAGGGAGAAGTTCTTTATTTACAAACACATTCAGGCATGTATAATGCTAACTATTGTACTGTGTATATGGGATTTGACCATGATATGTTTTAAGGACTAATATTTGATTTTCACATATTTTTCTTCATTTGTTTTAGCTACTGAATGTTACGTAACATTGGAGATGAGTTACTTGTAAATCAGGGAACATTGACATTTTCCTTCCTATTTCTAGTTTGTTTAGCTAAACAACATAACCGAGGAGAGTTTGCTTGCTTATAAAATACGGACTTCTGTCTTTATTCTTTGTCTTTCGCCCTTTGTACGCTTCTTCTTATTTTTCCTGATCTTGTTTGGTTTCATGATCATATGTTCCTTTGGGATTTGACAATATGTATCTGTGATATGATTCTCTCTTTTGTTAATATCTGTGATATGGTTCCATCTTTTGTCTATATTGTACATTTGTCACTGATATATCTCCTGCCTATTGCCTTGTGTTGGGGTCTTTTTCTTCCAGCAGCCTAACAAATGGGCCTGGGCTGCTATAAGGGACGAACAGATGAGATTCCCCTGTGTCTGAGTTCGAAGACCAGGCTCCAAGAGAGTTTTGAAAGGGTTTGTAAAAACCTTAGAAAACACCTTGGGTTCCTTTCACCAATGAACCAAATGAATGTGATAGATTAGCGATAGAATAGCTTGGCTTGAGGAGTTTGTGGCATGGAAGCTGAACCTTCATAAGTTTAGCATTAGAGAGACAGAGAGAGAAAGAGCTTGGATTTCCTATGGAAACAAAGGTTTAGAGCAAGGGGAGAGAGAGATTTGGGGGGATTTTGACTAAGGAAGAGAGGGAGAGATGGAGATAGAGAATGGGGTTTCTTGAGTAAATTTCCAATTGATCGACGAAAGCTTGGTCGCCCTCTGGATGGTTGTTTTTGCTGGGTAGAGGAAGCTCCCTTTTATAGCTGCTGGAAGCTCCCTTTTATAGCTATTGGAAGCTCCTCCTTCCGTAGAAACCCTAATGGTTTCTCTCCCATTTTGCTAAGTCTCCCCTTTCCTTTCTGTTATTTTCCTTTGACTCATCCTATTTTATAAAATCCTTTTCTGTCCAAACACACGAAGACAAGGTTTTTGGGAGCTCTAAGGCTTTTCCCGCAACTGCTTCAGTGGGAAAACCCCTATTTTTGGTTATCACCTCACCTTCTTTCCTTCCCTCTTCCATGGCCAGACCTGGTGGGAGAAAGCAATAGGTAAGAGCGCTAGTTCGAAGGGTGCCTCTTCTCCTAGCAACCTATGCATGCTAATATCCATTGGTTCTTTGAATGTTGTTCCTTGAGGTTTGTTTCTTGCCCACGTGCTGGAGCCTCCCAGCAGCCTACAAACATAGATATTTTGGCTTCTAACGTAGTCTTTGTTCCTAACTAAGTGCTGGAGACTACAGATCTTCTCTTTGGTTGCTTGGGCCCTCCTAAGGTAGTGGGTTAACCCATTAAAGGAATGGGCTAACTTCCTAAGATGGTGGGCTATTTTATTAAGGTGATGGGCTAATTTTTTAGGGTATTGGGCTCTCTCTTTTATGCTTACCCACATATTTGGGCTCAAGAAATGGGCTTGAGTTTTGGGGCCCCCAAGCAACCCAAAACTTCCATTCCTCGGCTCATTAATGGGCCTCATGAAAACTTGTTACCATCCATGCCACAACCCACTCAAGCTTGTAGCGTGGCTAGGTGCAAAATAATGGTTTTTCGCTTGGCATGGCATGTTGATTGGCGTGCTCATGCTCAAAGGCTATGATGCTTGATGGGATAATTAGTGTGGGCTCATAGAGTCAGTGCATTTTATAGACTCATTACGATTCTTAGCATGACGGATTGTATGTTTATTTAGCATGGCACGTGAATTGTGACTCGTGCGAGCGTGCATGACAGACTTTTGCGTGCCCAAATCGGGTTTCTTCTCAATAAGGTATCTCATTGGGCCGGGAATATATTTGGGCCTAACCTTGGATTTTTTGGCCCTCAACATTAGCCCCCTTAATTATTAGGGCCATGGATAAGTGCTGGAATGGGCCGAATGATTAAACCGACCCAAAAATCACATTTATAATTGCAAGATGACCCTTCTCTTCCTACGTGCACCATAGCGGCGTGTCATGATAAGCTCCAGCAGCTATTTGCGGTTTCCCAGATACCAACTTCTTCCTTATTCCTTTTTATTTATTATTTCTTCCTTTTTCTCTTCCTGCCTCTTTTCGTGCATCAGACCAGGCTTATCTCCGTCACTCTTCTCTTCCTTTTATTTCCTTCCTCCAACAAACTCAGAGCGAGAGAGAGTGAGATTGAGCAAAAACCACCACTCATCAGGCGTTGGAAGGGAGCTCGAGCCGAACCCGACTCCGTCATCCCCCTTCATACGAAGAAACCCACTTGCCGTTGCTGGAAGAGCCTTCTTTGTGCATGTTTTCTTTCTAAAGATCTCCGATTTCCCCTCTTTTCCTGGTGCACCCGAGGCTATCCTTTGGGAGATTATCAAGGTATGCCCCTTTCTTTTGTTTTCTCTTGGACCTTTTGAAGGATTCGTTGGGTTCCTCACACCCATGGATTTTGCTCTTCGTTTTGGTAGCCAAGCACCAAACCCTTTTGACCCATTTTGTTACCGCCGCAACAAGGGTACTCACGGCGTGGGTGCTAGCAAGGAAGTGCTCGCGTCAGTTTTGGGGTTCTCCTCTTTTCGATTTCTTTCTTTTGCAACCTGCTGGATGAGTGCCAAAGAATTGCGAGAAGAAATCGCTGGTATGGACTGCATCCTTTCCTTTTCTCCATTTTTCTTCTCCCCTTTTATCATGTGTTGGCTCTCTTTGTGCTGGTGAAAAGGCTGAACTTTGCACGATGTGCTTTTTCTATGTAGGTGTATACGTCTTTGGCACATGCAGGGGAAGGTGTCGGAAGCTTGCGTCGTATTCCTTGTTGCTGGAAGCTTTAAGTGTACCAATTTCGCAACTTGGCAATTTGGATTTCTATCTCGATTTCTCGGTAAATAGTTCTGCTTCTTTGCTGGAATCGTGAGTCTTTCTTTTGGCTTTGTAGGAATAGACATAGACAGGTATTTGGCCTAGGCTCATTTTTCTTGTGAACACATGCTTGATTAACCTTGGACCTTCATTTATGTTGTGGGAAATAGAAATTGACAAAATGTATATTTTGCAACGCTTGATTTTTTTTTTTGCATTTTTGAGAGAGAATTTGCTTGCCATAGGAATTGCTTGTTGATCATGGAACGAGAATTTTGCTTGCCATGAGTAAATTGCATGTTGCTTGGGCATTTGCTTAAGCGTTTCCTTTGGCATGAGCTTGACTTGCCATGCTTGGCGTATATTTTGTGTGTGCTACGTTCTTGACCCCCTTTTGACTGTTGTTGAACTATATGCATCACGAGCGTATGCTTGTAACTGCATGATTAATACGTAAGATCAGAGGATGTTGAAAGCTTGAGGAAAGCACCATTGGTTTCTTTTTTATGAGCTTAGAGCTTGGTCATGGATAATTGTTTATTTTTTTGGGTTTATAGGGATAGACATAAACATGTGTATGATGGGTCTGCAAGGATGCTGTGTAACTCATAGGGATTTTTTTTTTGTTTTGTTTTTGTTTTTGTGAAAAAGGTTACTATGAGGTAAATAGTGTTTAGTTTGTAATACTTGCTTTATGAAAAAGGGTATGCTGGAATGATTGATTAAGCATGGAATGGGAAATTTGCTTGTCATGAGCTCGAGTAATAGATTGCATGATGCTTCGGATTTTTATTTTATTTTATGCATTTCGCTTGGCATGAGATAGCTTGCTTTGCTTGGCTGGTAAAGTTCATATGGCTTACATGCTAGTGTGGAGATTGCTTGGCTTTAACACAGAGAACTGCCTTTATTCCTTGCCCTTTTTCAGCATATTCTTTGTTGGCAATTCTTGCAGGGATTCATGTAATAAGTATAAGTCATAATGACCTTTGTGATGAGTGATGGCCTATTTCCCCTCGCACAATGGGCTGAAGAAGAGACGACTACCTTCATCGCTTAGAAACACTTGCCAAGACTTGATCATAGGCATTGGGTAAGCTTTGGAGGCCACTCTCATTTCCAGGTGATGTATATAAGAAATGCATGTTTCCGGCGGCCTCTTGATTTTTTTTTTCTTCAATACCCTTGCAGCATCACTATGGGTTGGCCAGAGTGGTTCGATTGTGAGTGGGCAGACCCAACTACCGAAGATGTTTTGTGAATGATTGAAGGTTGCAAAGGAAACATCGTTTTTGGCTTTACAGCAGTGTGCTGTAAGGGTTTGAGCATGTGTCTAAATGGCTTGAAACATTTTATTATGGATTGGACCTATTTAAATGATCTTGATAATTCTTGGATTGCTTTCCCAACATATTGTAATTTGCTTGGCATGGGGCTTGGGTTAGTGAATTTGCTTGGCATAATGCAATAGCTCGTAAGTTTTCCTATTGCAAAAGATGGGCTTGAATAAGGAAGGCTGGATAGGAAGGTTGAACACAAGTGTTTTGTGTTTTTCGGCCATTGAAGTTTGATTCTTGGCTTCATTTCAGGTTTGCTGGTTTAGCAAAGGACATAGGAAATTTGGTTTTTATTGGTTTGTACTTTGGAAATAAAGAAGACCCACAACAAGATGAGGAAAATAGCACGTTGTTAGTGCTTGAAGCATGGTTTGTTTGATTTGTGAAGTCTCTTTTTGCAGGGCACGATACTTGTCTTTTTGTAGCTGTATGAAGTACTTGTACTAATGCTGAGAGTTAAGTAGATAGGCTTGACAATGAGCTCGTGGCATGTTAGCTTGTAGCTTGTTGCTTGGTTTTCTTTCTTTTCTTAAATTTTGCTTCACTTTGCATGAAATAACTTGGCCAGCATGTCTATTGTAGCTTGATGCTTGAGGCTTCACAATGCTTGGATGAAGTTAGCATGAAAGGCTTCATGATGCTTGGATGAAGTTAGTATGAAATTTGACTTCGCAACCTCCAGCGGCATGGGTATGAAGTTGTATTCTCCTTTCATGCCTTGAGAGTTATTGAAATTGCTTCTTGCTTTGCCATGACTTGGGTTCAATGTCATGTGGCATGCTTGACTGGTATGGCACGCTCTTGATATGGCAGTGACAAACATGGGAATCTTATGGTTGTCAAATGAGTGTCTATGGCGCTAGAAGAAGTTATGCACACTCCTGCTTGCTCAACAACTCTAATTCGTGCAAGGACTTGGATGCTTGTTTTCTTCATAATTGTGTAGTTGGATACCTTCACAATTGAAGCCTCAATTTCCTCTTTATTACGTGAGCCCCAGTGGGTGGATATTGCTAGCGTACAGAGTCCCCCCACAAGAACTTTATTGCAGAACCCCCTTAAACTTTTTGTGGTGAAAGCATGCCAACTTGGATAGTAATGCTTTGATGATGAGGCTTAGCAAGTGATGAAGGCATTAAAGCCAGATTTAGTAATATATCCTTATAAGATATTTGCATAACAACTTGGGTGCTAGCTATAGTTGTTGGGGTGTAATAGCTACAACAGCCTGGGGTTGTAACAACTACAGTAGCATGGGTTGTACCATTTATAACAGCTCGAGTATTGTCTCTGGCTGCTATTATGAGCATGTTTTGGGGACAAAAGCTTGAGTTTGGTTGTAGAAGTATAATGTCTCAAAAATTTGACTTCTTTCAAATTGGCTAGGTATGCGGATTTTTTTTTTGATGGTCTGCTTGGGCCAATGCAAGAGAAAATCCTTTTGCTTGGCATGGATTTGATGGGTTAGGATGAAGTCCCCTTGTGGCTTGCACTTGGCAGGAGCCCCCAAGTCATCTCAGAAAGTTTTACGCTTGCTTGCAAGAAGTAGGAGGCAATTAAAAGAGAAGTCCCCTTGTTCATCTACAATGTTTCAATAATTTCCTCAGTCTCTCCATGTGCCTGACCATCATCAAAGCTTGAGCATGAGCACCTACAGAGTCTTCCAGCAACAAGGCATGACATAATTGCATATTGGTATCTCTGCATACCCTTTTTTTTTTTTAAAACATAGGTTGTACTGATCTTTGGTGTGTACCAATTTGTTTTGCTGGGATTGTATTTCTTTTGGATAGTCTAAGGCTCATGTTGTTGGAACCTTGAAACGTGGTATGGTTATGCATGAACTGTTGGGATTTGGAATGTATTGAGATAATAAGGTTCAGCTTGTTTTGTACACTTTGCTTGGTTGGAAATGACGAAAATGCATGAACTATTGTAACTTGGAATGCATTCAGATAATGAGTTTCAGCTTGTTTTGTACACTTTGCTTGGTTGGAAATAACAAAAATGCGTGAACTGTTGTAACTTGGAATGCATTGAGATAATGAGTTTCAGCTTGTTTTGTACACTTTGCTTGGTTGGAAATAATGAAATGCATGAATTGCTTGAGATTTAATAGGTTGGATTGTGGTAGGTGCAAGGTACATGTTGCCAAAATTTTGGCAGAATCCTTAAACAAAGCCCTGATGCACTACTTTAATTCTTTTGTAAGACTTCCTCGGTTATTTAATCATCATTCCTCCAGCAGTGAGAGGCGCCGGAAAGAGAAAGAAGATGTCTTTCATTTTTGCATCCTCACCAGAGTGTGGTGTGATGTCTCAAAATCATGACATATGCTATATGCGACCTATGAAAAATTGTAATATTAGGCAACAACCTTTTGATATATTAATACTATAGTAGCCAAAATAATAATTTTGATGATGCCATGGGATGATAGCTTTGGCATTTAAAATAAAATAAAACCATACTTTATTAGAGCGGTAGACATTTACTAGACATTAAAAAGTATAATGCACAGAGTGGTAGCATATGGTACAATGATAATGCATCATACTATAAGAATAATATAAGAATTAAAAATGATCTTCATGGAGGGGCATATGTTTCTTTTAATCTAACATATAGCATCATGCTTGTTATCTAGTTCATGCACAAAGATCATAATCATGTAAGCGAAAAGGTGATAACAAGGTAGTGTTGCATGGTAGCATGTTTGCCCTTAGCATAAAGATGAAGAAAAAATAACCAATAAAAGATGCTTGAAGTGCTAAAGTATCGACATAGTAAAGGCATTATGTCATATTAATTTAGTAAATGCACTTGAAAACTGTTAGATATGAGGATAAATTCTTATCTTGTATCAAGAGATGATGCTATATTTGGCATCACAAGATATAATATTTTAATATAAAATCCTTGAAGGAAGAGATATCTTATCTTTTTGTAGATTCTAATCGAATTGGGTGTGCTAAGATGATGAGCTGCACAACAGCGTGGACGCGTTGCGAAGAATGGAGGATAGGCAATGGCAGTTTCTTGACCTCCCAGTTTCTTTTGTAGTGGCGATTTCATTAGGTGGTGCTTGGCAATTTGACCATATATAGGCAATGGTAGATTTACGTAGCCGCCAACACTGAGTCTGTCGAACTTTTGGCAATGAGCAGTGGTTGGTGGTGTCAATGAGAATTTCCTTGTGCCTTTGGGGGTCATTGGTGCTTCATGGCGGAGAGATGAACAATAGTTGAAAAAGAGAGAAGTAGTTTTTCTTTTTCAATTTTCTTGGCATGAAGCCCATAGTCATCTTGTTGCGGAGCTTTTTTTTTTTTTTTTTTTTTTGGGGAGTCTCTGGCACCCCAGTGCTGGAGAATGCATGATTTCCCATAACCTATTGTGAAATGGTTTTGCTTGTGCTCCAAACTTGGAGCTACATATTCAAATAACACTTGGAAACCATTATTCATTGCCAACCAAGAAATAAGACTTTCCTTGCTTGCATCACGTAAAAGGCAACTTTGGAAGAGGAGCACCCTTGTAATTTAAACAAGCAATGGTTATGTGCTGTTAAGATCTCCTCTGGCGTCTAATTCTTGTCAAAGCTTGAATGGCCTTATCTCATCCAACAGGATCTTCCAGCGGTATATCAAAACCAAATTGATTACAGATATTCCATAAGAAGGCAAAACAACATCAAAGATGTTAGAAACAATTATTGACTCAATAATAAATAGCCAACACATCACTAAAACAAAAAGCTTCTTATCTTTTAGTGTTCTTGATGGTTTACTGCACCAACAAGGATTGCATCGCATAACTTATCAATATGACAGACCATCGAATCACAGCCTGGTCCCCAGCAGAGTCGCCATTTATATTGGGGTCTTTTTCTTCCAGCAACCTGACAAATGGGCCTGGGTTGCTGTAAAGGACGAACAAATGAGATTGCCCTTGTGTCTGAGTTTGAAGACCAGGCTCCAAGAGAGTTTTGAAAGGGTTTGTGAAAACCTTAGAAAACACCTTAGGTTCCTTTCACCAATGAACCAAATGAACGTGACAGATTAGCGATAGAATAGCTTGGCTTGAGGAGCTTGTGGCATGAAAGCTGAGCCTTCATAAGTTTAGCATTAGAGAGACAGAGAGAGAAAGAGCTTGGATTTCCTGTGGAAACATAGGTTTAGAGCAAGGGGGAGAGAGAGATTTGGGGGGATTTTGACTAAGGAAGAGAGGGAGAGATGGAGATAGAGAATGGGGTGTCTTGACTAAATTTCCAGTTGATCGACAAAAGCTTGGTCGCCCTCTGGATGGTTGTTTTTGCTGGGTAGAGGAAGCTCCCTTTTATAGCTGTTGGAAGCTCCTCCTTCCGTAGAAACCCTAATGGTTTCTCTCCCATTTTGCTAAGTCTCCCCTTTCCTTTCTCTTCTCTTCCTTTGACTCATCCTATTTTATAAAATCCTTTTCTGTCCAAACACACAAAGACAAGGTTTTTGGGAGCTCTAAGGCTTTTCCCGCAGCTGATTCAGTGGGGAAACCCCCATTTTTGGTTATCACCTCACCTTCTTTCCTTCCCTCTTCCATGGCCAGACCTGGTGGGAGAAAGCAATAGGTAAGAGTGCTAGTTCGAAGGGTGCCTCTTCTCCTAGCAACCTACGCATGCTAATATCCATTGGTTCTTTGAATGTTGTTCCTTGAGGTTTGTTTCTTGCCCACGTGCTGGAGCCTCCCAGCAGCCTACAGACATAGATATTTTGGCTTCTGTTGTAGTCTTTGTTCCTAACTAAGTGCTGGAGACTACAGATCTTCTCTTTGGTTGCTTGGGCCCTCCTAAGGTAGTAGGTTAGCCCATTAAGGGAATGGGCTAACTTCCTAAGATGGTGGGCTATTTTATTAAGATGATGGGCTAATTTTTTAGGGTATTGGGCTCTCTCTTTTATGCTTACCCATATATTTGGGCTCAAGAAATGGGCTTGAGTTTTGGGGCCCCCAAGCAACCCAAAACTTCCATTCATCGGCTCATCAATGGGCCTCATGAAAACTTGTTACTATCCATGCCACAACCCACTCAGCAAGCCCCGGGAATTTGCGTGGCTTGGGCCCACTTAAGCTTGTAGCGTGGCTAGGTGCCAAATAATGGTTTTTCGCTTGGCATGGCATGTTGATTGGCGTGCTCGTGCTCAAAGGCTATGATGCTTGATGGGATAATTAGTATGGGCTCGTAAAGTCAGTGCATTTTATAGACTCATTACGATTCTTAGCATGACGGATTGTATGTTTATTTAGCATGGCATGTGGATTGTGACTCATGCGAGCGTGCATGACAGACTTTTGCGTGCGCAAATTGGGTTTCTTCTCAGTAAGGTATCGCATTGGGCCAAGAATATATTTGGGCCTAACCTTGGATTTTTTGGCTCTCAACACCTTGATATACCTGTGTATTGCGTGTTTATTGCTTGTTATTGTGTAGATTTCAACAACGTGAAATTATTTGTATAATATTGGCGTGCAAGGAAATATGGTTTCTCCAATTAAGTTGATGATTGCTGAGGAATAAAAGTTTCAGGGAAAGACGTTGTCCCTTTCCCATACAAAGACGTCAATCAGTACCATAAAGGAGAAATTCAGTCCGCAACAGCTACGAAGGTTTGAAGAGAGTTGTTTTGTTCATCTCTTACTGATTGAGGACCTTAATTGGACTTCGCCAATTGTCCATGGCTTGTTGCTGAGGAAGGCTGATCCGAAGACAGTTTCCCAAGTGAACGGGATAAAATTCATCGTTGCCAATAAGGTGATCCAATTCACGGCGAAACAATTTTGCGTCATCACAGGGCTAAGGTTTGGAAACCTTCCTTTCATTCCGATTGCAACTTATGAGAACTACTCATTGAAAAGGAAGTACTTTTACAATGATAAAACTGTCAGCCTTTTGGAATTAGAAAAAGCCTTCCTCGACTACACTGATGAGGACGATGTATTCAAGCTTGGAATTGTATACTTTGCTGTTTTTGTGTTGTTGGGTAGTGAAAAACATGTCCATATTGACATGTGGTATTTGAAATTGGCGGAAGACCTTGAAGAGTTTGTGAAGTATCCATGGGGTGTTGTGTCTTATGCCAAGACAAATGCCTCACTTTTGAGGGCACTTTGTGCAGATAACCAGCGAGTAAAAGTGCCCAAAAAGATGCAAAAATAAAAAAAATCTGAAAAGAAAGCAAAGACAACGGCAACTGGTAGACCAAGAGAGTACTACATCAAAGGATTTGCCTTTGCACTTTAGGTGAGCAAATTTCCATTCATGTTTAAGTTCAATTTCATTCGTTGACAGTGAGTGACGTTTTATTCTTCAAACTAAATTTGGGCTTATGAGGTCTTTCCAGCATTGGCTGCACTGCATTTTGTCGTGCACGAAGAGAATGCCTACATCCCTCGTATACTACATTGGAGGAGCAATACTTCGGCTCATATTCATAAGCTAATGAGCCAAGTATTCGAGAATCGTGAGGTTAGTTATGTTTTTAATAATAATATTATGCATATGAAAATATAATAAGTTTACTTATATGTATATTGTATGTGTAAATTGCAGGTTGATGTGCAACTTCTCCGCCCAACTGTAATTGACAAGCAGCAGCCCTATTGGACTTGGGGTGACAGAGTTTGTGAAAACTTGAGAAAATGTATATTTATATTGTCATAGACTAGTTGGAACTCTCTCTTTTGTTTACCAGCCCTCACCATATATATTAATATTATCAAGATTTGTGAGGTTGAAATTTTCTATATAGATATTGTAATCTCAATGGGGTCTTCTATGTCTCCCTATCCCTTTTTCCCATTATTTGAATGGTATTTTTAGTGCCTTTGCTACAATATATGCTATAACAAGAAACACATTCAAAGCAAAGGCATATCAATGTCTTTAAGTAGTGCCTAATTACTGTGATGACAGTCTTCTAAGTGAAGGGTAAGGAACCTTCTAGGCAACTTCTCATCTTTTTGGTAGTGGTGCTGTGGTTAGATTTATGAGGCTTGACGAATCAGTTTCCTACCACCTTCAATGTGAAGGCGTGTTGACGACTGGTCTAATGGCAATGTTGACGACTCTATCTCTATGGTATTTAGTTATAGACTAGTAAGCCGAAGCAGTTTCTTTGTAATGCGACGGTACCTACAACGTATTGAAGTAACCTTTAGGGAAACTTCTCATCTTTCTGGTAGTGGAGCTGTGGTTAGATTTATGAGGTGTGACGAATCAGTTTCCTACCACCTTCAATGTGAAGGCGTGTTGACGACTGGTCTAATGGCAATGTTGACGACTCTATCTCTATAGTATTTAGTTATAGACTAGTCAGCCGAAGCAGTTTTCTTTAAAATTCATAAACACATGGTACTTTTCTCCAAAAAAATTCATTCGAGCTCCAAAAAAATCTCCGAAAAATACTACGAACTCATAAACACTCATAAACACATGGTACTTTTCTTTAATCACATCCAAAAATATTTTCTCCAAAATTTTACAAATAGTTTCTAATCACCATAAAATTTCCAGGGTCTCACAGTTGGGTAATACAAAGGTGGTTTATCAACCTCGTGAAGGTAACAGTGTGGCTCATGCTATGGCTTTATTTGGACTGAGGAAAGGTAATCAACTTTTCTAGGAAGGGGTGGGTCCGATATGGATTCAACCTTTACTAGGAAAAGATAGACAATGGGGTTAGTTTTATTATATATTGCGGTGCTGTGGTACTCTTTTTTCTTGACCGGATTTTCTCTATTGAGAGTTTTTATGACAAGGTTTTAATGAAGCGACTTTGTAGCCCCTAGAGAAGTTAGGAGCTTTGGTTATATTGATGTTTATTGTTTCTATATGAATGAAAGTTGACAGAGAATAGTAAAACATTCAAAATACCAGAAAATGCCTTTGGTTAATGCAAACATTAAGAATGCAATATAAAGACAAAGAATGCAATATAAACATTAAGAAACTATGAAAACGCGAGATTTTCTACTGAACTTGTGGGCAAAGGTCGGCTTTGGGCTCCACGTGCAGTTTAATGTATGAGACCCCGGTCGGCTTTCGAATCTTGTAAACGCCACTTTTCTTGCCACTAGCTAAAAGCTTTTTCACATCTTGTAAATCAGAGTCGATTCCAACTGGGTGGTTGGCCACATTGTAGTATGTGGCCACATCTCGTACTCGTTGTACTCGGCTTAAAATTCCTTCGACAATGTCGTCGATAAATCTAACTTCATAACTGCCAGTTTAAATTAGACACATTTAATGAATCAAATTTAAACATCCAACCACTAAAGTACCCAAGAAAATAGATCTTCTCCCTACAGTTGTATATTTTTACAAAAGAATATTTTTCTTTAATGAGTAACAATTAAATGTAACCAAAGTAAAAAAGAAAAAGAAATTAAGTTAACTTGAAAAAGATAGATAATCCTGAAATATAGAATCAAGACACTAAATTAAACATAATGCCCTACAGCTATCAAAAATACAAAAACACAAAAAAATTAAAATAAAGATCTTCTCCCTACAATGTAATATTTTTACAAAAGGACACTTTTCTTTAATAATGAGTAACAATTAAATGTGTAACAAATAGTAATGAGAAAGATGAGAGAAAAAAATTAAACTTGAAAATGATAAAGATAGAAACATACTCTCCCTCCTTGAAATGCCATCCAGACAAATTTGCTGCTTCCGTAAGAGCTCTCCTCCATTTGAGCACTTTCTCCTCGTTATCTTTGAATTTGCTTTCAATATGGCCTTCAAATGCGCCACCAAATTTACTTGTTTGTTTTCGCACATCTGAGGGATTTACCTTGTAAAAAATGGGCAAAACTATTTGTTGGTTTGATTGTTTACATTGAAGGATCTTGACAAGGTCATCCAAGCACCACCTCGAAGATGCATAGTTTTCAGAGAATACAATGAGAGAAATTCTTCATTCTTCAATTGCTTTGACAAGAGCTGACGATATTTCTTCTCCTTTTACAAGCTCTCGATCAATGAAGGTGTGGATCCCTTTATCAGACAAAGCCTTGTACAAATGATCTGTAAAATTGGTGCGTGTATCCTCACCTCTAAAACTCAAAAACACTTGATATGAAAAAGAAGAGACTGGTTGAGTTGTCTCAGGGAGGGGCTGATCTAAAGGATGTTGAGGATATCTCTCAAAATCAATTGGGAATTGGGGAGTAAACCATCCATCCATAGACCTGAATAACGATTTCAATTTGAACATTGAAGAATTGAAGAAGAAGCAGAGAGAATCTTATCTGATTTTGTATTGATTTTCTTTCTTAATAAAACGATACAATAAGAACTAAGCTTATATACATGACATGACAAATAGCTTAAGGCTTAAACAAACTCGGGCGTGACGAACGCGGGCGTGACGAACTTTCTTTTCAACTTGAATTCATCAAACGCTGAATTTTCTTTAATTTACTGACGCGGTCTTTAATGGCCTGTTTGGTATTCAACTTGAATCCAACTTTTTAAACTCAAAAACAGAATTTGAGTCCAAAACAAAGAATACCTGTTTGGTAGCCCTGTTTTTAAAAACTTAAACTCAAAAACAACTAAAAACCACCCCAACTATTAAAAACAAAAAATATATGTTTTTTCAGTTTTTTTCTAACAACCCACAAGTTCACAAATTTTTAAGATTTGAAAACAGTTTTCAAGTTGCATACCAAACAAGTTTTTGAATCTTAAAAATAGATTTAAAAACTCCTTGTTTTTAAGAAAAATCAAAATTTTTGAGTTCCCTATTTGAATAGGATACCAAACGCCCCCTAATTTACTGAAGCATATATAGTTGCAACTTACTGAAGGTGAGAGGCACCAAAAAGATGTTTCATTTCATTGTATGAAGAACTTTCGGTGCAAGTACAACTACAAAGTGGTCAAACTCAAACGAGGATATTTCTTTTGTCACCACGCGCTTTCTTTGAAATGATGGTCTTTTCGCTGCAAGTGCAACTACAAAGTGGTATTTGGTTATAGACTAGTCAGCCGAAGCAGTTTCTTGTCATGCGACGGTACCTACAACGTGTTGAAGTGAAGGGTAAGGAACCTTCAAGGCAACTTCTCGTCTTTTTTCTAGATGAGCTTTCTTTTCACGAAAATTCTGTGGTGCATCGGCTGTACCGGTACAGCCGATCATCCAAGGGCTCATATTTCATTTTAAAAATTAAGGGCTGAGATTGAATGACCTGATGACTTGTTTAGCCATTTTTATTAAGCAGCACGTGAAATACACGTGACTTAGAAAACAAAGAATAACCCCTCGCATGCACTGGAGCTGCTTCATCTCATCTCTGCGATCTCTCCCTCGGAAATCCAAGCTTCATCTATGTCCCCAGATCGGAATTTGGGCGTCTCATCTCTGCCCACGCCAAGATGCAACAGCCATCGGAGAGGAGATAGAGAGACAGCGGTGCTTCGAAGGCAAAAAAGGTGTCAGTTCAGAAGACTAGGCCGAAGTTGACCTCGCCTACGTCCTCCGCCACTTCACTCGCGCTTTCAAGTACCGTGGCCTCGGAAACGAGGTCTCATATTCAATTCGACTCTTGTTTCCTTTCTTTTGTGGAAAAAAATTCATCATATTATGCTAAATTGTTTTTTGCAGTTTTTAGAGGTTAGAGATTTGGGGAACTTAATTGGGTTGTACACCGAATGGCACTCACGTTTGCTCCCATATTATTCTTTTGATCAGTTTGTTCATGAGATGAGGTCAAACAGGTTGCCGCCACTAGACAAGTAAAAGTACTGATCTCTCTATATCTTTTATTTTTTATTTTTAAATCCTTTGGATTTTGGACAATGCTTTAATCTTTTATTCTTTGTGTGCAAAATTTTGATTACATGTCACTTAGAAAATTGAGAGAAAGAGTTGCAAGTGGAGGAGACCCGACAAAGTTGCATGAACCAGCAGTCGAACAAGGCTCTCCAAATGATCAACAGGGTATTATGCTCTGTCATTATCTCATTTTTGTATAATAGCTCGAATTCAACAGTGTCTCAGCTCTAGTGGCTTAGGCTACAGCTTGAACAATGTATTGAGTGCATATTGCCTGAGTTGTTTGGTGTTAATTGGAAGGATTGAAGGATGCAATAACTCTACTATTGCAACAAAAGACATGTCAAGAAAATTGAAAAAAGAAAAACAGTTCCTCTGTAAAACCTTTTTTTGGTGTAACCGACTGATGAGAAAAGTAGTTACATATTCATTAATAACTATGGTAATGGAATCCTTAGAGGTTGAGGTTGTAACTCAGTTAAGAAATTTTTCATATAGACTACTTTTACCATGATGTTAGTATAATGGATTGGCTACTGAGCGGAGCATGAATAATGCTGAGAAAGGAACATCATTGAACCGAAGATTAGTTGTTCTGAATTCACATGAAAGATGTCAGGGATAATGATATTGATAAGTGGAAATCTACTGCCAATAATTTTATGTTACTTCGTTTTTGAAAAAATAATAATAATAAAGTTGGAAGGTCTCCTTTTCTTTATGAAATAATTTAATTAGAAGTTTTTGGGTTCTTCTTCAGAATTTGTTATAATATTTGTGTTTGATCAATGATATTTGAACTATTCGCTTTGGAAACAACCACTGCTTTCTATGTTCCCATTTAAATATTGAATCCTTTTAATTTTCTTGGGGTTTATATATAGGGGGTTTCACTAAAACACCCAAAATGGGTATTTTGTTATTGAGTATTTGTTATTGAATCCTTTTAATGAAGGTAGTGAATCTAGTGAAAATCATATGAGATGAACAGAGAGCACGAATGAAAGCTAGCAGATTTAAGGTCCTTGAGAAAGATGCAGCTAGGCGCCGCCAATTGCAGGTGGCTTGAGGTTCTGTTTTTCTTCTGTCGTGTTCTAAATTATGTTTCATTGTGTTGAGCTGTGGATGGCAATTGAACTCATGGATATAGGCATCAAGGCAGAACGTTCTGTCTTGATATTCTTTCTTTGTACGACAAAGTTTTTTGGTCATATTTACACAACTCGATCTCTTTAATAGTTGATCCATTACCAATTGTTACATGTGGGTTCTTAATTTGATGTAACTGTTTATTTGCAATTGCATACCCGAATATGTAATTGCATACATTTTATGCAATAATTGATCCCCCTAAAACCAAAAGAAGGGTTGAATGCAATTTCATACAGTAAACTAAGAATTGCACATAGAGGTTACGAAATTGCATAGTATGCAATTGCATGACACTATGAAAAATAACTACAGCTGCAAGTTCAACAATGGTTTAGGCTTTCATTCATGCTACAAAAGATGTAATAGGCAATATATGCCCACAAAAACCATTAAACATGGCTAAATTGTTGATTTATCACTTGAACTTGTACTCATTTTTCAATTTACCCCATAACCTTTTTTTTTTTCCAGAAAATTAAGGATATGAATTTTTCATTTTCGTCAATGTCCCCTTGTCGTCTAATCCTAACATTTCATCCAATTTGCCGTTAAATATGAGGGCAAATTGGTTATTTCATAAGTTAAAAATAATTAAATACTTATAATAAAATAATATGAAAGGATGTTAAATATATGCCATAAAGCCAAACATGTGATGTTAATTTCTGGATATTTCACCATCATTTATGGGCAAAATCGTTGTTTTCAACTATAATATGTAGTCTATAATTATAACAGTAAAATAACAAGTCTTTGAAATATGATTAGTATGAGGGCTATTTAATGAGATTGGATATAAGAAGACCTCTCATATTTTCACATAATGGTTGATGTTTGTATATCCAGGATGGAGATTAGTGACCTCACGATGGAGCTCAGTGTCTTGGGTTGCCATTACCATTTCAAAGCTTTTATTGGCAAATCTGTAAGTGTATGGTTCAAATGAGATGTTCATGATTGGTATTGGTTGCTGTGATTGCCGTAATTGCTATATATTGGTTGCTCTGGCTAAGGATTCAGGAAAAGTGCAGTTAAGAAAAGTGCATTTTTGTTACACTGAAATATGTGTTTTAAGATACCATCAAAGTGTTTAAATAATCTCTCTCTACCTCCCTCTCATTTGTAGGAAGGTGTATGCTCACTTGGACTTTTCATGCATACTTGGTGAGATTCTCACCTTCTTCTGAGAGTCTAATATTTAGGGGCTAACATTTGTGTACTCTACAAGTTATAAATTGAGCTAAACGTATTACAAAATATTTTAGGTGAAGTGTTTTCTTTGTTTCTGTTTCTTTTTTGAGATCTTATTTCTTATTTATGTGACATGTAGTCTTGGTTAGAGAAAATAGAAGATATCACATTTAATTTAATATAGCTTTTAGGTAGTAGTAGATTATCCATATAGTCATGCAAATGAACACACACAAAAAAGAGGCCCTCTAACCAAAAAGAGGAAATTTGGTGATCTTTGCATACATTATAAGAGTGTGAGCCAATGAGCCTTCTAGTAAAAACGAAAAAAGTTAAAAACCAAAAGAAAGACGGACTGCAATTGCATATTGTAAATTAAAAATTGCAAACAGACGTTACGAAATTGTATACATATATATGCAATTGCATATTGTAAAATGAGAATTGCACATAGAAGCTACGAAATTGCATACAGGTATATACATATGCATATTGTAAACTGAGAATTGCACACATGTGCTATCAAATATGTCATATATATGCCCACAAAAACCATTAAACATGGCTAAATTGTTGATTTAGTGCTTGAAGTTTTACCCAATTTTAAAATTTATCTCATAACCTTTTTTTTGTTTATAAAATTAAGGATATGAATTTGTCTTTATCGCCAATGTCTCCCCTGTTGTTTAATTCCCTAACATTTCGTCCAATATGTCATTAAATATGAGGACAAATTGGTCATTTCATAAGTTAAAAATAATTGAATTACGTAAAATAAAATAATATGAAAGGATGTTAAATATATGTCATAAAGCCAAACATGTGATGTTGCTTTCTTTTCTGGATATTTCACCATCATTTATGGGCAAAATCGTTGTTTTCAACTATGATATTTAGTCTACAATCATAATAGCACAACAATCCTTGGAATATGATTCGTATGAGGGCTATGCAATGAGATTGAATATAAGAAGACTTCTCATACTTCCACTTCATTTCCTAAACATTCATGTTTATATGATTATCAATTGGGCATTGATCATAATCGAAAAAGTCCAATTTTCTTTTTCGTCAATTCAATGTGGCTCAATCAATCGACCATTAAGTAATAATTTTTGTTGAGAGTTTTTAAATTTATATTTGTATCAACAATCATATGTTTGATATTATTGATTTTTTTTAAAATTAACAATATAGTAATAATTGGAGATAATCAACAAAGTTCAATTTTATTCTCAATAGTTCATTGGGTTAAATTAGTAGTAAATCACGAAAGTTATATTGAGTAATTTATGGCAACAAACCACCTAACAAACGCTAAGCGACTTGTTCGTCGGGTAACTAATGTTGTCCGTTGACCAAATTACCTAACGAACTCCATGATTTACTCAACAAACAAGGTATTTTACTCCGAGGACGCAAGGGGTGTATTCGTTGAGTAAAGTTCGTCGTTCCTCGAGAAATTGGACCAACTAAAATACTTTATCAAACAAACGCGCTATTTTTTCACTCGAACGCAGGGGGATGCATTCGTTGAATAAAGTTGGCCGTTCATCTGGAAATTGGACCCAACTAACTTACTTTATCAAATAAACGACTATTTGTTCACGCGAACGCAGGGGTTGCGTTCGTTGAGTAAAGTTGCCCGTTCTCAGGAAAAATGAGCCCAACTAACTTACTTTTCAAACAAACGGGCTATTTGAAATTGGTACTTAGGTGACGACGGGTAAATTTTACAACACTCAAACAAAATGCAACAATCTTCACACACTTTCGACCTTGACCAAATACACTTATGACTAGTCAACTGCTAGTCATGAACAACCACAATCAAGAATACACACAGAGCATGCCACAATGTACCTGCAACCCTAGAAAATTACTAGTGACAACCTAGGCACTCAGAAGGACCTGTCAATCTAGGCATCCCCTGTGCTAGCAACACCTATGGTGAAAGTATGTGAAAACATCATAATCAAGTAAACACCAAACAATAGATACTGATGACTAGTCAACTACAAAGACACAAACCCAGAATTCATTCGATGACTAGTCAACCACCAAGAACACAAACCCAGAAAAATAACAGAATTGCAAATCAGAATTTGTTCACCCAGAAACCCACTATTGGGTAAAAAACTGGGGATCGTTAACCGACCAGGCAATCCACTAAGTAGAAAAAGCTTCTTACAAAGGAACACAAGCAAGCTCAAGAAAAACCTAGATCTATTTAGGAAGATGAGCTATACCTCCTTTGTGCAATTTTCTTCTCCAACTTAGCTAAGCTTGAAGCTCAGTTCTTCATGGCAATGGCAGCTCCTTCTCCAACTCTTTTATCCCATGGCACTAGCTCACAAGCTCTAACTTGACAAAAACCAAAATTTGGATTCAAAGGAGAATGGCAAATTTCTTCAAGAAACCATACTCTTGAAGAAATCAGTCTTGAATCTGACCTAGATTTAAATGAGAGAGTGTTTTAATAAGCTAGATGCTGATTAGTATTTCAAAAGCAGTTTTTCAAAAAGAGATCAATTTGGAAAAACTCATAGATGAAAAAGATGGTTCTCTCATGAGGAAGAAGAAGAGAAAGAGCAAGCAAAACTTTACAAAACTTCCACACCAAAAGAGCCGGCTTCCAAATGAGGGATCCTTTGGCCTTTACACCCAAAAATTCCCAAGGTCAGAATAAACACATGGCAGTAGAGGTTGCGTTCATTGCGTTCATTGACACTTTTTTAAACAAACGGGCTATTTGTTCTGCGATTACAAGGGGTTGCGTTCGTTGAGTAAAGTTTTCCGTTCCCCGGAAAAATGGACCCAACTAAATTACTTTTTCAAACAAACGGGCTATTTGTTCACGTGAACGCAGGGGTTGCGTTTGTTGAGTAAAGTTGCTCGTTCCCCGGAAAAATAGACTCAACTGACTTGCTTTTTCAAACAAACGGGCTATTTGTTCACACGAACGCATGGGGTTGCGTTCGTTGAGTAAAGTTGCCCGTTCCTTTGAAAAATGGACCCAAACTTACTTTTTCAAACAAACGAGCTATTTGTTCATGCGAATGCAGAGGTTGCATTCTTTGAGTAAAGTTGCCTGTTCCATAGAAAAATGAGCTCAACTAACTTACTTTTTCAAACAAACGGGCTATTTGTTCTGCGATTGCAAGGGGTTGCATTTGTTGAGTAAAGTTGCCCGTTCCCCCGAAAAATGGGCTAACTAACTTACTTTTTCAAACAAACGGGCTATTTGTTCACACGAACGCAGGGGTGGCGTTTGTTGGGTAAAGTTGCCCGTTCCCCTCAAAAATGGACTCAACTGACTTACTTTTTCAAATAAATGGGCTATTTGTTCACACGAAAGTAGGGGGTTGCGTTTGTTGAGTAAAGTTGTCCGTTCCATGAAAAAATGGGCCCAACTAACTTACTTTTCAAACAAAAGGGGAATTTATTCACGCGAACCCAATGAGTTGAGTTCGTTGAGTAAAGTTGCCCATTCCCTGGAAAAATGCCCCAACTAACTTACTTTTTCAAACAAATGGGCTGTTTGTTCACGCGAATGCAGAAGTTGCATTCGTTGAGTAAAGTTGCCCGTTCCTCGAAAAAATGGGCCCAACTAACATACTTTTTCAAACAAACAGGCTATTTTTTCCGCAATTGCAAGGGGTTGCGTTCGTTGAGTAATGTTTCCCGTTCCCCGGAAAAATGGGTCTAACTAACTTACTTTTTCAAACAAACGGGCTATTTGTTCCGCGATTGCAAGGGGTTGCGTTCGTTGAGTAAAGTTACCCGTTCCCCGAAAAAATGGACTAAACTAAATTACTTTTTCAAACAAACGGGCTATTTGTTCACGCAAACGCAGGGGTTGCGTTTGTTCAGTAAAGTTGCTCGTTCCCCAAAAAATAGACTCAACTGACTTGTTTTTTCAAACAAATAGGCTATTTGTTCATGCAAACGCAAAGGTTGCATTCGTTGAGTAGAGTTGCCCATTCCACAGAAAAATGGGCTCAACTAACTTACTTTTTCAAACAAACGGGCTATTTGTTCCGCGATTGAAAGGGGTTGCGTTCGTTGAGTAAAGTTACCCATTCCCCGAAAAAATGGACTCAACTAAATTACTTTTTCAAACAAATGGGCTATTTGTTCACGCGAACTCAGGGGGTTGCGTTCGTTGAGTAAAGTTGCCCGTTCCCTGGAAAAATGGACCCAACTAACTTACTTTTTCAAACAAACGAGCTATTTGTTTATGCGAATGTTCAGTAAATGTTCGGTAAGAAAAAAAAGAGTTCACGAGAAAGAAGAAGACATGAAATATATATATATATATTTGTTTTAAGTCGAAGAAAGTTGTTTTTTTTTTTAAAAGGAGCAAGCATATGGGTGTGATATATATTATTGTTAATTTAATTGGATCTTTTCCCTTGTATTGTTCATCTGCTTTTTAAAAAAAAAATCTATTTCAAATTTTGTTCTTACAATGAAAGGCGAATAAAATTACAAATATATTCACATAACTAAGACTCAAACCTAGGCCTTGCACCAAGGGATATGCACTAGAAACCAACTCCACTAAATACACTTTTGTGTCAATCTGCTGCACGTTGGAGTATATATACAGTTGTTATAATATTAATATATATTATATAAAGTAAAAAAATATTCGGGGGTCCTCAAAAATCAGGGGCCCTGTGCAGTGGCCCCACTTGCACCATGCCAGGGCCGCTCCTGCCTACTAGTTGGGTTAATCCTAACTATCCCATATAGACCTATGTGCACCATGTTCAAACATGGCTTACAAACTGCTCGGGTTACATGACTTGGTATGACTATTGTATGAATCTAGATGGTTGTTCCTCATTGTTTGAACCTCATAGGAGCTCTTCATTTATGTAGATGGACACTTGTCTAAATTGTAATCCAATATTTAAACAAACTATGAATTTATGCATGGTTTATTCATTCTAATCAACATTTTATTTTCAAACTTTTCATTAACACGTATTACATACCGCTTATATTTCATCATATGTATATCTTATTATTAGTAAATTTTGAGTTTTATTTGTTTAATACATTCATTGATAATGTACATAACATTTATGAAAATTTTACACCAAAATTATGTATTTCAATGCATATGTCTGTCATTTTTGTTGATTTTTTTCTCGATACCTAAAACAATAACGATATATCCCCCAAAATATCCATAAATTGGAGGCCCGATGTTGCACGGCTGGTATTTTAATCCTTAGTCTTACCTTTGTGAGGTGAAGAAATTGGATTCATCACTATCCATGTTAAGGGTAATGATTAAAATATTGATGTCGAGTACAAGAACCTGAAAAACCATTTGAGTTCCAAGAACTTGAAAAACCATTTGAGTTCCAAAAACCCGAAAAAGTTTCACTTGCTTATTAAATCTACACTAGTTTGTGTATTTCAAGAAAGCAAGAGAGTGAAATTTGTTTGTACAAATGGTAATAATTGCATATATAGGGTCAACTATTGCATAAATGGTATGCAATTGCATATCCTGGTTTACAAAAGTCATTAAAAATGAATTTTATTCCAGTTTAGGTTAAAGAGACTATGCAATTGCACGTCCTATGATACAAAAACTAGACAGCGGTGTACAATTACCCTTTCCTCCATCTGTTCTATTTGCAATCAATCAACAACCAACATAACCAAAAGGCATTGGTTAATTTATGTTAATTCACTTCTGCAAAGCTTCATAACTGATTCAGTAGCAAAATTGAGCTAAACATAATAATAAAATAAATATATTAAAAAATAAATTGAAAATTGAAATTGCAAACTAATTAAAATAAATATAATTAGATACAATGATTGAATATACAAAGTTACAACCTGCAAATCTATCCATCGTAACATGATATTTAAATCGCAATAAAAATTACATTTAAAACTAAAAATACTCAAAATGAACTAAGTTATCTAGCACTTAGAAGATCACGAGCAACACAGCCTAGGAAAACCTTTCTTTTGTTCTCCACGATCCTGATCTTAAACACAAGCAAAACATAAAGAAAATAACTTTGTTAAAAGGCCTTGGGTTTTCATTTATGCAATTAAAAAAAAAGTCTTAATCAAGTACACCAAAAATCTGACCAACAGAAGCTCTATATTTTGACTACCTAATAAATTTTTGTTAATGACGTGGTTTGTCATAACAACGACGGTGATTTCGCGTCGTGGTTTTACTTTGCAAAAGACGTCGCTCAATTTTACGACGGTTTGAAAACCAAATTCACGACGGTGAATTCCCGTCGTCTTTTGCCTTTTTTTTAGTAGTGTATGCAATTAAAAAAAAGTCTTAATCAAGTACACCAAAAATCTGACCAACAGAAGCTCTATATTTTGACTACCTAATAAATTTTTGTTCACACAACAGATCCCCATCTTCCCTTTCAAGTTATTAAAGTTGAGTTTAAACATATCAGCACCCTTCATGTATTTGGAATTCAAGCAAACACAAACCAACATAAAGGGTACATAAATGATCTCCGGGTTTCTACATGGCACATCTTAAGAGATTGAAACGAGTGCTTCATACCAGGCACTAATGCTTGCAATACAGGCTTCAGATAACCAACAAATTACTGAAACATCGACTTGCTTGCCAAGTCCTGTGTGAAGTTCCCACCACAATTAAATCATACACAATCAGAGGCCTCATGGGTATTTATATATAATCAGATCCAGAGGCATTATAACAACCCAGAAACGCATAGTGGGAAAAGAAATACAAAATTTGAATAATTAATTTCTGGAATTGTTAACATGCAATCAGAGTAGAGACCAAACTAAACAGTGAAGTTCATGAACAGTTAGAGAGCAGAGAGCATCAATGAAGCTAACTTTGTAACAGTGAAAAAACTGAAACAACAATTCAAAATCACTAGTGAGTAGCAATTTACAGCACCAAAAATCACCTCACTCACATCATATAAATATGATAACAAAATCCTTGATTTAATTACCAAAAAACAAAAATGAAAGCTGGTTGGCTGACTTAATAGAGATTACTTACTAACAATCATAACATAAAATAAAAATATATGCGGCATAATTGGAGTTGTCTATCATTTGGCACAAAGAGGGAAGACAAATCGATGTTTACCTAGAGCAGCAAGTTACTGAAAGGCAAAAATAGAGCAGTTCGTTAAGTGCATAACTTTAATTTTCTAACTTCTTCAATCAACTGCACAATAATCTACCAAATTCTCATTTACAGCCAAAATTGTAAATCACATATTAAATGTTTACACCATAATGAACGGCCAATCAGAGAGAAACACGTGGACAGGATCGAACCTGGTCAAAGTCGCCTTCGGCACCCAGTGCCTGGTCAAACATTGCCTTCGGCAATAAGACTACCGATCCCTCCATTAGGGCAACGCCCACTCTCAGGACACGTGGCACGCTCACAATCGACGTCCACAGTCCCACATCGAAATTCTACAACAAGTGCACTCCTCCCAAGGCCTATAAAGGAGGCCCACCATCCCAAAATAGAGGGATCGGAAGGTACGGCATACTAGCTTATTAAATCTGACAGTTGAACATTATAAATCCCGAACTTACTTAAGCATCGGAGAGCCTACGGCCGGTACCACACCGGTGCCCTAGGACTTACCGAGCGATCTCTTATTTTGCAGATCACGCTCCTTACCGAGGCTTCAGGTATACCGAAGACTCAAAATAACTAAGTTGACCCTCAAAGTCAAAGAACCACTTTTTGGCGTCAACAGTTTGGCGTCGTCTGTGGGAAACGATTAAGCAAATCGACCCTTTGTCCCGAACATATGGGGACCACTGAAAAAAACACGTTCGGAATGCACCAGGGGATGCCGTTCGGTATGCCAAGTTGGGGGAGCCCAGCTCCACAACCATACACACCGGCAACTAATCCTCCTATGCTCCAACCCGCTGAAAATGCGGAGCTGTTAGCCCAAGTCGTGTCCCTTCGGCAGGACATGGCTAGGCTACAAGAACACAACAACTTCCTCTCAACCAGAGTGGATGAAACGCAACTGTTGAACCAGCAGCAAACGCAGAACATACAGACTGGTCAGACGTCCGAGAGCTTGCAGACTTCCCGTCGGCAGAGGAAAGGCAAGAAGGCAGCAAAGGCAACGCCTGCGCCATCTAAACAATTGGTCGTCCCTGCGCCAAAGAACAGGCCCCACGGGCCGAGCAAGGTCTATTCCGATTGTCTCCATAGGCTGCTGGATCGGGAAGGCGAACGACAAACCGAACGACAAGAATCGCCGATCAGAATCAATGCGCACCTAGACGATCCCCGCCTTAGGGGTCTAGGGAGGAAATCTCCTATACGAAGGATACCGGTTCTAGAGTCCACGGCTGAATCTGACAAAGAGTACTTCCCATCCAACGACCGGTCATCGTCTTACCGTTCGGCAACCCCGACGAAGTTCTCCGAGGTGAACCCTGTTAGGTCCCAGCAGCGATCGGTGCATCAGGTAGCCGAGGCAATACCAGACAGGGATCCCGTCATTCGCCTCCTCCTTCAGAGGGTGCAGAAGATGGAGGATGATAGGACACGCTCGCAGGAGCCAGACTGGGGAAGGCTTCGGCTAGGACCGTTCACTGAGCGCGTAAGGCACTCACGGCAAGACCGAGACGTCCAGCCCCTACGCATAACCCCTGACACCGGAGTAGAGGATCCCCTGACGCATCTCCACTCCTTCCAATCGGCTGTAGGGTGCCGAGGGCTAAGTGACGGAGGACTGTGCCTACTGTTCCCCTCCTCGCTCACCGAGGCGGCTCAGAATTGGTTCTACATATTGGAACCAGGAACGGTGGATTCCTTCGATGAACTGAAGCAGATCTTCCTGAACCATTTTATGATTCAGACAGATAGACTGTACTCTGCCGATGACCTGTATAACATTCGGCAGAGAGATGACGAACCGTTGCGCGAGTACGCCGCACACTTCAGCCATGAATACTCGAGATGCCCAGATACCGATGACAGGGCACCTACGGCGCCTTCAAGAGTGGCCTACGGTCCTCACACTTTCGGTATCTAGTGCACAGCAGCAATTGGCGTACGTACGATGAACTCATGAAGCAAGCGGCAATCCATGCCAAAGCCGAATACTTCAACTCGAGGGCCGAGCCCACGGCTCGGCAGGGCGAATACATACAGCGGTCCTCCACGGCACAGGCATCGCCGTTCGTACCGGCGGCGCAAGCTGTCGAATACCCTGACAGCCACAAGCGCAAAGACACCGGAAGTTCCCAAAAGGGGCATTCCAAGAAGAATAAGAGCAAGTACGGCAGGGACAACTACCGAGCGCCGCTGCCAGCTCATAACCAAGGAACGGAAGTGTTCACCCTGCTCAACACCTCGTACGAGGTGGTACTGATGAACGAAAACGAGATAATTCCGAAGCCCAACTTCCGGAAGCCCAGTCGGCAGGATAACCGAGACATAGGGAAATTCTGCCGATACCATCAGCAGAACAGCTACAATACCGAGGACTGTATAAGTCTGCGAAAAATAGTCGAGCGGCTGATTCGGGAAGGCAAGCTGGATCAGTACATAGCCAGGCCGCAGCAGGCGCCGGCGCCGAACGCCAATCGGCAGATCAACATGATCAGCACGATCAGCGGTGGTCCAACTCTCGCCGGGGCATCAAACCGTTCGATGAAGCAGTATGTCAGAGCGGCACAGTACCCTCAGGTCCTCGGCATTGAGAGCAGCCGGCACGCAAAGATGCCGAAGGTCAGGTGGGAGCCTATCACTTTCTCTGAGGAAGAGGAAGAAGGGATCATCTACCCACATGACGACCCTATGATCATCCGGGCCGAGATTGCCGAATTCGATGTCGGACGAGTTCTGATAGACACTGGCAGTTCGGTAAACGTCATCTTCGCCGATGCATTCAAAGCCTCGCGCATCTCGGCAAGCTTGGCCTCGTGCGCCTGGATCTGCCGTTCGGCAGCTTGCATATCTTGCACGAGGTTCGCGTGGTCCTGGAGGGCCTTCGCAGCATCGGCAACCTTGGAGCGGCCATCTTCGTACATCCGTTTGGAGCGCTCGCCAGCATTGATGGCCCTCTTCATGCACAGCCACATGTCCATCGATGCCTGAAAAATTGAGCCGAAGGTGAGTACCGAACGACAAAAAACATCAACAACAATAAAAAGACCGAGAAGTTGGAAGGTTACCGTGGCCTGGAGAAGGAAGGCGCGCCCCGCCTCTTCCCGAAGGGCCCTCTTCGGTAACTCGTCAATCTCAGACAGGTCCATCTGCGAGCCCACGATCATATGGTTCGCGAACTGGACCGTCTTCGAAGGGCAGGCCAGCGTCACGGCCTCGGTAGGTCACCCCTCCTCCTCGACAGCGAAGATGGCCCTTGGAGGGTCGGTAAGGCGCACCCTTTTGGGGGTGGAAGCGGCATCCAGGTCCACCGTCATAGGCCGCTTCCCGGACGCCTTGGAGGAAGCAGCATCGGCAGCCACGCCCGGGCTGAGTACCGGCTCGTCAACCGGTACCCCTCTGCTCGTAGGTGCGGTATGGCGTTGCCTCTGCCGTTCGGAAAGAGGCTGTTCATCGAGGTCTGCCTCAGAGACCCGTTCGGCAGAAGCCTCCGGATGCTTCTTCTATTTTTTCCCTTTGGCAATCACCCCAAGCCATCGCTTGGAGGTCTCCGACATCTTCTTCACTTCGGCCTTCTTCCTCTCCTCGATCACTGCACAAGGACAAGAGAAATCGGTAAGTGAGGTATACCGAATATAAAAAAAAAACAGCAAGTGAACTTACTCTCGGCAGGGTTAGCTAGGCGAGCTCTGATGAGGTTCTCGGTAAATAAGAACTGCGGGTATTCCCTTTCACCGGCCGGAACTTTCAGCCTCACCTTATCAAGCTGCCGAAGCTCCGATTGGGTTGCCGTTGGTTGCTTCAGTTTGCCTACAAAAATAACGAAACAGGTTAGTCCTCTGAACGAAGAAGATTGATCTACCGATCGGCATGGTAGCAACCTACCGGCAATCTGAAAAGTGGTTGGGATAGGGAAGCGAACGGGAACTCCTGAAGGCGATTCCCAATCGCCAGAAAGCAGCACCCGCCGATTCCTCCAGGACTTCTGAGAAGTCGGCACGGCGTTTAGAAAGTGGCCCCTTTCGGAAGCCTTGAGACAGTTCGCCTGAACCCAGCCACCATGATCGGTACTCTTGGATTTGGTGATGCTGTACAAGTGGGAGAACTGCTCGTATGAAGGCCCCTCCTCACCGGCAAGTCCGAACGCCGTCACTACCCCCATCAGAACGGCCCAGAAGTTCGGATTGAACTGACCGGGGGCATACCCAATTTGAGCCAGAATCCTTTGAACTGGGGGCTGCAACGGCAGCCTAACACCCTGCTGAAGGACGTCGGTGAAGAATGCAACCTCACCATCCTTGGGTTTGCTCAGGGATTCGGTAGGGCCTGGGATCCTCATCCCTACCGAATGGGGAATCATGAACTCCGCCCTTATCCTCGCCAGGTCTCGGTAGGTCAGCTTGTTGGGCGGTAAGTAGTCTACGTCAAAAAGCTGCTCTCTCGCTACCCCCATCGGTACCCTTTGGTTCCCACTATTCACTATGGTTACCCTCGGCAGGGTAACTGGCTCGGAAGACTCTCCACGACCAGAAGTGGAGGCCTCCGGACGGTGACTGGAGGACGCCTCCGGCATCCGAACGTCCTCTCGAGGCTCGGAAGGTGGACCCAAGCCGACCTGCCGACCGTCACTATAAACAACTGCCAACGGTAAGGGCTGACTGGTCATAAGCCCCTTACCGATGCCATGAGTGGGCACAGGTCTAACCGTCTCGCCAACGACCTCGACCTCAGAATCGCTACCACTCTCGGTATCTTGGCCCGTCTCCTCACTTTCAGTACCCCTTCGCCTATCTGGAGACTCATCCTCAAATGTGTTGGGCTCACTCTCGAATCCCTACTCGCTATCAGACATCTACAAAAAACAACGGAAGGAAACTAAGGGCCATGCTGAGAGCTATCCTACCGATGCCTACGTCTCTACCTATGGCAACTAGACTACCGAACCACACCCCACTTGCATAAAGTTCTAGTCTAGTTCAAACCAAGGAAGGACGTACGCATAACGAAAGGAAAGAAAATGAAAGGTTACAGGACGGTACCTTATGAGAACTGGGGTATGAGGACTAAATCGCTTCGCCTTCCGAATGCCTTCGCCGGAAATCGCCTGTGTTGCCATTTGCTCTCGCCAGAAATCGCCTCTGTTGCCGTTTGCTCTCACCGGAAATCGCCTGGACAGAGCTCTCGCCTCACTCACAAATGCAAAGTGAGATTCGCCTCAGAGACCCCTCCTATTTATATGGCGAAAGACGCAACGGTAAGCCTCGAGAAACCAAACGGCGCATTAATGGCGCCGCTCCGCGTGATTTTACATGCCGCGTGTCGTGCGCGGAGTGGAACCTCTGACATCACGCTGAGTACAGAAGACGAAGCGTCACTCTGTCCCATCACTGCCCTTTTTTTCCACGCGAAGGATGCGAAAGAAAAGATCAAATTCGCCCAAGTCAATGAACAATCGGCGATTCCCCCTCGGAACCCAATAAAAACACCAGAGGCTGCCGAACGGTAACCATGGCAATTGGCGCCCCACGATGGGTTACCGAACGGTAATCCTCCCAGTGGCGACCCTGGGCTCCTCGGCAGATCTCTTGGTGAATCGGCACTGGGACAAGGACCCAGCACGCCCCCCTTGACAGCCTACCGAACGGTAAGGCAACCCTAGCCGCCAATGAAGAACGAACAAGTCCCCAGCCGAGAAATCTCACCTGAAGACTTGGGGGACTCCTGTTTACACCATAATGAACGGCCAATCAGAGAGAAACACGTGGACAGGATCGAACCTGGTCAAAGTCGCCTTCGGCACCCAGTGCCTGGTCAAACATTGCCTTCGGCAATAAGACTACCGATCCCTCCATTAGGGCAACGCCCACTCTCAGGACACGTGGCACGCTCACAATCGACGTCCACAGTCCCACATCGAAATTCTACAACAAGTGCACTCCTCCCAAGGCCAATAAAGGAGGCCCACCATCCCAAAATAGAGGGATCGGAAGGTACGGCATACTAGCTTATTAAATCTGACAGTTGAACATTATAAATCCCGAACTTACTTAAGCATCGGAGAGCCTACGGCCGGTACCACACCGGTGCCCTAGGACTTACCGAGCGATCTCTTATTTTGCAGATCACGCTTCTTACCGAGGCTTCAGGTATACCGAAGACTCAAAATTACTAAGTTGACCCTCAAAGTCAAAGAACTACTTTTTGGCGTCAACATTAAATTTTAAAAGGAACAAATAATTGGAAAAACCCAAAATTTCATTTACAGCCACACCGTGAAAAATTCACACAAAAGAAGAATAAGTGTTAAGTTGACAAGATGGAAGAGAGATTACAAATGCAGTGAAGTTGAAACATTGCCCCCGAAAAGAATGGCAAAGCCAGATATCGTTCTCGAAATCGTACACATCCAACATCAGTCCCCTCACTCCATTCTAAAAACACTATCACACAAGTTAAGACAGAGGTTTGTATAATTAAGGAATAAAAGATGCAATCACAGATAATTTCATTCTAATTTTAAATTCCAAGAAACAAAGTAAAAGAAAGGAATAACATTCCAAACGTATCATACTCTGCTGTTTTCAGTGACTTGATGATTTCGTTTTTAAGAAACTACAGAAACAGAAACCGTAAAATTCAATTCTCATCTCCTTAGTTTCTCCTCAAACTCTTAGAAACCAAAACTGGCATAAAGAGAACTGAAAGCACACACCCTTAATCGATTAGTAACAGTGTCTTCTTGATTGTAAAATGAAATCAACACACGAACTTACTGAGATGGAGGAAGCAGCTGGAGAAGACGAAGTGGGTTTCTGGGTTTTGGCTGAAATCTACTCTTTAGATGGAGAAGACGAAGTGGGGGGACTTCTTCAGGCTGTGGAAAGCTGCGCAACTGTGATTTCGACGAAATAGAGCTGTGGCTGTGCAGAATTGTGGAGGAGGAGATAGACGAAATGGAGTACGCGTCGTAGGTGTTGAAGGGGTGATTTTTTTTCCATATTTTAACCGGTTAACCAAAACAACCAGTTTCACTTGTTTTTAAAAAAGCCCACGTGACTAGCATGTGATCGGCTGTATATGCATTTTACATTTGAGGCCCTAATAATGTTTTATGTTGTAATTTAGCTAATGTGCTAATTTTCCTTTTTATTATTTTATTTTCTGTAAATGTATTTGGTGGAGAAGAAATGTGGCGGGTATTTATAAGGGAAAACATTAAAAAGAAAAATCCCCCAAAAACACAACCGTTGGATCGGCTGTAAATAAAAGGGAAAACATTAAAAAGAAAAAATACCTAAACTTACCGTTCCATTTGGAAAAATAAATAAATACAATAACATGATGGAACTGAGAAATAGATGGTCTTTAATTTAGTGAAGAATATAATATTCTATAGTTGAAACTTTTTCTTCTTGAGCAGCTTCCCTTTTCTTTTTCTTTTTCTTTTTGTCATGGAATTCCCATATTTCAGAGATTTTGGAATTGTAATGGGTCCTCCCCTTCCCACTTGTACAGTTCATCTGGTTGAGCTAATAGTAGAGGGAATATGTAATGATTCTTTTGGGTATTAAACTCTTTTTTGCAGGAAAAGACAAGAAAAGAGATAACTCTTTTTTGAGTATATTATTTGAAAAATTCACATGACCATATATAATTCAGCAAAATGTTAAAAAGTCCTTTTTTAGGTAAGACCCAAAGGTATCCACCGCCGATAGCAGTGACTAATCCCTTTCACCGCGGGAGCTCTCCCAATAGAGGTAAACGTCCTTTGCAAAGGCTCTTATCAGGAAAAAAAAAGTCCTTTGCTTGGTGTCAGCTACAATCGCATCATAACTTCTCATAATATACTTCATAGGCCATATGTCAATGCATCATAAATTATTCCGCGTAATATGGTTGAAGATTCTTTCATCAAGAACGACATTCTACTGATAATACTTATATTTGATTTAATCATTTTCCTGTTGATATGGACTTCATAATTAATAACTTTGATTTATATAGTTTTCATATCCATCGCGGATCTTGGTTGAAACTTTTACTTCTTAAAAAAAATAAATTATTATGAGTATTTTTTTTTAGTATCTTCTTGACTATATAGTGTATTCGTCAATGATCTATATTTTCATTAGCGCATCCGCAATGAATACAGTTTTGGCATCTATTAAATTGAACTGCAGTTTTTCTTGCAATAAATACTGTTCAATAGCCTCAGTTTATTGGCATGTGGGTCTCATGGTTAGCCTATTGCGATTCAATATCACATAGCACCCTCTATTGCAATTGCATCTATTGCAATGAACTAAATCACACTATTGAAGTTGATGTAAACATTTTATTTGGAATTGATGAATGAATAGGTCAAAACAAAATCGAAGACATGCATGGATGAAAACAAATGCAAATCTGGCAATTTTCATTTTATTCTAAATACAATAAAGAATTCAGAAAACTGTAGTGAAACAATGAGATAACATAACAATGTTCACAAGTAGAAATGCTTTAAATTTTGAACTTTTATATTCAAGTTTGAATAGACATCATTTATATCTCTTGAATGTTAAACTTTTAGTTAAAGAAAATTTTTTAAAAAAAATGTAAGAGTAGGAAGAGGCCTAATTCTTTACTTTTGCCCTGGACCATAAAAAACTCAGGCCGGTCCTACAAAACATTCTTCAGTTTTTACAAGCAAGTTTTTCAAAGTTTAAATCCTGATATCTTTTTATTTTTATATTTCTAGTAATTTGAGAATTGTTTGTTGCATAACAAACATTATAATTCACTAGACAATTTTCTAAAGGAACAACTCTTCACAAAATGATCATGCATTAGAGCTTAAACAAATTTTCAAACGTTCACATTCATCACGATGTCGGCATATATAATATATGGGTGCTTGAAACAGTAAAAATATTTGAACTTCCATAGTCATATTTCCAAATCTGAGTTCCATAACTCCACTCCTACTTGAATGAGGACAAGAGAAACACACTACTCCAAAAAACAAAATAGACGACGGGGATCCACCGTCGTTGTAATGCTTTGAAAACCATCGTTAAATCGACCGCCATCTATTTGGGTGTCAAACTACGACGGCTTTTCACCGTCGTTGTTTATCTGTAAAGACGACGGTTTTTAAAGAAAATCGTCGTTGTTTAGAGGTAAAGATCGTTAATTATAGGATGAAAGACGACGGTTTATATGTATTGTATGTAAAGATGACGGTTTTTTATGAAAACTGTCATCTTTACATACAATAGACGACCCTTTTTAAAAAAAACAGTCATCTTTACTTCACAATAGACGACCTTTTTTTTAAAAAACCGTCATCTTTACATATATTAGATGACCCTTTTTTTTAAAAACCGTCATCTTTACATATAATAGACGACCCTTTAAAAAAAAACCGTCATCTTTACCTATAATAGACGACCTTTTTTATAAAAATCATCGTTAATTATCTGTAAAGATCATGATTTATTATAAAAACCGTCGTCTAATAAGTTCCCAAATTGCTACACTTTAGTTCTTTTTGATTTCCTATGATGCTATACAACGATTTTAACTAGAAAACCAACCATAATGTGTTAATGTATGCATTTTGAGTATTTCTTTTGGCTTCCCTTGACAATTTTGTATTAGGACAATCATTGTATTTTCTCAAGCTCTAGTCTAGATTAAGAATTACATCTCTAGGTATGCTTAATTGGCTACATTATGATGGACAACAATGGGTTTGACAAAAGGTAAATTTTGCATTGCATTACGTTGCATTTTCTAACTTCTGAAGATTATGACTAGTCATCCTTTTAGTAGGAATTCCAGCTCACTGTTCCAGCTGGATCCTACCCATATGTTTTTGTCCTATTCTATCTTCTCTCTCTGTTGCCATGTGTCGATTCTGGCCTAGGGAATTTTTGTGTGTAAAAGCCAAACAATTCTTCATTTGGTGGCCGTCACTTTTGTAGGCAACTTTTTGGAAAGTTTCCTTGGAAACTATCTCTTCTTCCTCAAGAGCAAACCTTCATATTTTTCATCTTTGAGTTTTCCAAATTGATTTTTCGAAAACTGCATTTGAAATATGAAAACCTCATCTTGCTAGATCAAACACTCTCTCATATATATATCTAGGTCAGATTCAAGATTGATTTCTTTGAGACTATGGTTTCTTGAAGAAATTGGTCATTCTCCTTTGAATCCAAATTTGGTTTCTGTTTGAGTTGGAGCTTGCAAGCTAGTGCTATGGGATGAACGAGCTGGAGAAGGAGCTGCCATTGCCATGAAGAACTGAGCTTCAAGCTTTGCTAAGTTGGAGAAGAAGATTGCACAAAGGAGGTATAGCTCATCTTCCTAAATAGATCTAGGTTTTGCTTAAGCTTGCTTGTATTCCTTTGTAAGAATCTTTTTCTACTTAGTGGATTGCCTGGTCGGTTGATGACCTCCTGTTTTTCCCAATGGTAGGTTTCTGGGTGAACAAAATCTGGTTTGCATATCTGTAATTTTTCTGGGTTTGTGTTCTTGGTGGTTGACTAGTCATCATTATCCGTTGTTTGGTATTTACTTGATTATAATGTTTTCACACACTTCCACTATAGTTGTTACTAGCACAGGGGATGCCTAGATTGACGGGTCCTTCTGAGTGCCTAGGTTGTCACTAGTATTTTTCTAGGGTTGCAGGTACATTGTGGCATGCTCTGTGTGTATTCTTGATTGTGGTTGTTCATGGCTAGCAGTTGACTAGTCATAAGTGTTTTGGTCAAGGTCTAAAGTGTGTGAAGCTTGTTGTGGTTGTGTTTGTGTCATTTAATTTACCCCTCGTCACCTAAGTGTCAATTTCATAATGCTTTATTAATGAATATATACACTCAAAAATAGTTTCTTTCATAAAACTTGAAGATTCAATAGTTATTACATAGTTAACCAATCTTTATTCTACAACAAACATAATTCCTAACAAGACCTACGTACACCTAATCCAAGCCTTCCTCATCCAAACATACAAATGATGCACAACTGAAGTCTCTTCCATCATCCCTGTAAATAAATCAAAATGATAAAGAGAGAAAAAAAAGCTAAGATTATAAACATAAAAAATTAGGTGGAAGAGAAATTTTACCATTGGACCATATTTCCATAGAAAACTTGTAAAATGAGCATAAAAAAGACCATCGAGAACCTGCAAAAGGAAAAATATATAAATAAAATGATAGTGAAACGAGAAGGTAACAAATTTTCAACAACAAAAAAACATACGACTCACATAGAAAACCTGCAAAAGAAAAAGTTAAAAATCTGCAAGCTTCCTCCTCATCTCCTGATAATCAAATTAGAAAATCTAAAAAGAAACCAGAAATATAAATAAATAAAAAATGTAAACAAACCAGACAAATCAAGAGAGACAGAAAATCTGAAATCAGGGAGACAAAGAACATACTAGAAACGCAAAGAGACTAATCCAAAATTCACTAGCAAGATATAGAAGGGTATTGAGAGATTAGGTGACTTTCAAATCAAACCTTTCAACCAGCTTTGATTCTCAAATACAGAACCTCCCTCTACATCTTATGGATCTGCGAAAATCTCTCAACTCTTTCATTGATATCGATTTTTTGATGATTTTGTAGAGAGTTTCATGAGTAGGGGTGAGCATCGGGTCGAAACCAATGGTTTCTTAACAATCCAATCCAATCCAATCCAATTTTTCATTGGATTACAGATTTTACAATCCAATCCAATATGATCAAATATCAGGATCCAATCCAATCCAATCCAATGTACATTGGATTGGATTGGATTGGATTGGATGACAGGTTTGTATGAAAACATATTCATTGCAAAAGAACTTTAGTTTTCATTACATATAATTCAATTCAAAATTCAATCTGAAAATACAACATGAAATTTAAAAACAACATTACATTAAGAGCTACATCCATTCTTTAAAAAAAAAAACTAAAATTAACCAAAAAAACTTTGAGAACTCTTTTAGACTTCCAGGTCCATCAATCCTTCCATGTTAGAGATCATGCAATCATCCACATCAATTTTCATTCAATGTAAGTTTTGATGTAGGACCCAAAATTTCTACAAAGAAGAAAATATCATATTAAATATAATAAAATCAATACTAATTAATTTAAAATATGAAAGTTATCTTATTCAATATCATTTGTGATCTCAAGAATATCAGTTTTTGGTGAAGAACGTAACCAATTTTGTATGCAAATGAGTGCCTCCACTGTTCTTGGGGATAATATGGACTCCTATATGGATCAAGAATACGACCACCAGTACTAAATGTTGATTCTAATGCTACATCATGAAGAATCGCTGGGTTTTGTTTCTTGTAGCAACACTTCAACATTTGAAACTTTGACAGCATCAATAACATTAGAAGTTGAAGGCACATCAATTGGTGGTTGACTTGTATTTCCAGTTTGGTTTCCCATGGAAGTTGAAGTAGAAGTTGCCATCTGTTTCATAAAACTATGTTAAGAACTTAATATTATGCTTGAATGATGAATTACTGAATTCTTGAACCCAAAAATAATAAACACTTACCAAATATGCTGATGAAGGGTGTGAGAATTCTTCTGAGCTTGTTCAAACTTGTGGACCCTTGGTAAATAAAGCATGCATGCTATCTAATATATTAATAACGTATGGGAGTTTGTGAGCATGTTGAGCATGCTGTGTTGTTTGTAGGAAACAAATATGAGAGTTTCTGAGCATGTTTAGCGTGCTGGGTATGGGTAAGGTCAATATATTAATTTTTAATCAATATGTATTTATATATTTTACAATAGGAACGTATGGAAAGAACAATATTATATATATATATATATATATATATATATATATATATATATATATATATATAATTGGTTCGGTTTGGTTGGATTTTAAAAACTTGATCCGCCATCCAAACCGATCCAATTGGATTTTCAATTTTCTGATCCAATCCAATCCGCCGATGTTGTCGAAACCAATAAAAATTGGATTGGATTGGATTGGTTTGGATCCTGCACAGCCCTATTCATGAGGGTGTTTTAGAGAGTGCAGGAGGGTTTCAAGGAGGGAGAGATAAGGTTTTCAGAGACAAGGGAAAATCTGAAAATTTGTTGAGCGCGAATTCACTTAAGTAGCCTTTTTTTAGCATGTTTTCAAAGACAACGCTTGTTAATGAGAGATAAGGTTTTCAAAGACGGGTGAAAATTTGAAAATTTGTCGAGCGCGAATTCACTTAAGTGGCCATTTTTTAGCGTGTTTTAAAAGACGACACTTTTTAAAAAAAAAAACCGTCATCTTTACATATAAAAGACGATCCTTTTTTTAAAAAAACCGTCGTCTTTACATATAATAGACGATGGTTTTTTTTATAAAAAGCGTCATCTTTACATATAATAGACGACCTTTTTAAAAAAAATCATCATCTTTACTTCACAATAGACGACCATTTTTTACAAAAAAGCATCATCTTTACATATAATAGACGACCCTTTTTAAAAAAAAACCGTCATCTTTACTTCACAATAGACGACCCTTTTTTACAAAAAAGCGTCATCTTTACATATAATAGACGGCCCTTTTTTTTAAAAAAACCGTCATCTTTACTTCACAATAGACGACCCTTTTTTTTACAAAAAAGCGTCATCTTTACATATAATAGACGACCCTTTTTTTTAAAAAAAACCGTCATCTTTACTTCATAATAGACGACCCTTTTTAAAAAAAAAACCGTCATCTTTACATATAATAGACGACCTTTTTTAAAAAAAAAATCGTCATCTTTACTTCATAATAGACGACCCTTTATAAAACAAAACTGTCATCTTTACATATAATAGATGACCCTTTTTTAAAAAAACCGTCATCTTTACTTCATAATAGACGACCATTTTTTTTAAAAAAACCGTCATCTTTAAATATAATAGACGACAGCTTTTTCAAAACAACCATGTCTTTACCAAAAAAAAGGACACTTGATTTTTAAAAGACGACGCTTGTCATATCTGCTGTCGTCGTTTTTTGGTTAGATTTTAACTCTGAAGAAAACCTTTTTAATAAGACGACGCTTTTTTATTTGTGTGCGTCGTTATAAAAAAATATTCAATAGTACCTCCGTTTTTTAGTTGTTTAAGTCACTTATCCACGACAGTTTTTTTTGTTACCGTCGTCTTTTTAAACACAACGATGGTTTTTTCTTCTACCGTCGTCTTTTTCTGGTCGTCTTTTTCACTTTTTGTAGTAGTGACATGAAGCTAGGAGAGAGGGAAAGAGAACGTACGCGGGTGGGTGGAGCCTAGGACCTGACAAAGATGTCTTATTATTTTACAAGCTCATGTGAAAATTTAAACAGCTCAACTCAACTCAACAATCAATTTTGGAAACCAAAAGTAGCACGATCTTGAGAACGCCAATTTCTAGAACAACAACATACAAAAAAGAAAAAGAAATAAAAGTTAAACTTGTGTCAAGAAAGAAAAAGTATTTAATTATTTGAACGAAAGTAAATTACGTACCCATCTAAACAAATCATTGATTGTCGTCTGAAGTGGATGGTTGCTCCCCTTGAATACCAATATCAATATGCCTCTGCTTTCGAAGGTTATCTTCATGATCAACGTCGTCGGTAGTAGTAGCCTGATGGTCTCTTTCTTTTTCTTTCTTGGTGATTCTTTTGGGAATGAAGCGGGAAAGAGGAAAAGGTCGGGTCAACACCAATGCCTCGATTGGATTTCTGGCTTGCGAGAGGGCTCTTTCAATCTTCAGGCAAAATTGAAAGTTGGATCACGTTGAGAAGAGCGGGACACACCGGCTGCGCCCTGATGGCTTGCTTCCTCTGGCCCTCTTTCGTAGGTTTCGTAGGAGTGCCACTGTTGGGGATGAAACTAGCCCAATAGACCTGGTGATTGTAATGTAGAGTGCTGTATTTGATGGGTTTGCGCTTATTCTGGACTTCTGATCAAGCCATTATGCTCCAAGGTGGTTATTGGCTCAAATGAGTTCTTTTCTATGCCTCAATTAAGAGGACTTCAATTTTCTTTCAATCGTGCATTTATGGCTTGGTAAATGCGAGCAGTACCTAACCACACAAAAAAACCAATGTTAAGGTTAATGTTCCGTTGATTGGGTTCACAAACCTAATTTAGGCCCACGGTAACCCTGTATTGGGCTAATATTTAATTAATTAGGGACCGATGGTATAACTCGGGCCTGAATGAGCCCTTGTTTTCGGGCTAGGGAAGCCTTATTCTAACTTAAAACCCTTATTCCTGGCCTGTCAAATGAAAAATTCAAATATATAAAAGTGGGAAAGTAAATTACTACAAGAGAGGATATGAAGTAGGTAAATGACAGGTATTTAAAGTGCAACTAAAGTAAACTTTGGAAAGAAAAAGGTTCCAGATGTTGGAGATTTCTCTATCTAAATCCAATATGATAACAAGTTGAAATAAAAGCCAAAGATTTCTCCATTTAGCTGTTTTTAAAAAACAAATTACAATCTTGGAGAGATTGGAGATTTCTCTATCCAATCTACTAGGGGTGGCATTTTAGACCGAAAAACTGAAAAACCGCAAAAACCAACCAAAATATTACCTCATTTGAACCAAACAAGGGGGAAAACCGACCGCAATTTGCGGTTTGAGGAACCACACCGCAATTGCGATTGCGGTGCCGGTTTGGAAAATTCCAAGTTTGCGGTTACCGCAAACCGCAAACATTTTTAAATTAATAATAAAATTTTATTTTTTAATTAATTCATAGCCGTTAGATAATCTAACTGCTATGATCATACCTAATCTAATTGATAAGTACGTAATTATTATGTTATTTACCCTTTAAAATTTGTTTGCTAATAATTAATTTGGCTAAGTTGGTGTGTTTTATGTTCTATTTATTTTATTCCAATTTGAGAATGTGTTGGTGTGTTATATGTGTTGGTCTATTTATTTTATTCCAATATTCTCACTGCTTGGGCTTAGAACCATTGGAACCTTTAGAGACCTTTAAATAGGCTATGAGCATGGCATGCAAGGTAACTGGAGATGAATCTAGCAATGTGACTGTATGGTTTTCCTTTTAGTTATTTCCTAAAACGTTAACTGACTCTATGGAAGATTGGACTCAAAAGGCATCAAAAGAAGCTTCAAAACTAGGCTTCAAAAGTATGGAAGATTGGATTTTTATGACACAAAAAGACCCAAGTTAAAAAACTTAAAACTGTATAATTTAGGCCCAAAATATCTCAATCGGTTTAAACCATTAATTCACGGTAACTAACCAAAATTGCAGTTTTACAGCAATACGGTTTACGGCAAAACGCGGTTGGTTTACGGTTTCACAAAACACCAAACCGCAAATAGTTGGTCGGTTAGCGATTTGGCCAAAAAATCACGGTAACCGAACCGCAACCACCCCTACAATCTACACAAGTTTCTACTATTTATAAAAAACTAAACTGATTGTTTAAACAAGAATCATACCATGGAGATGACAAAGCAATAAAAGATAAACGCAGGAGTTGTCAACTGGTTATCTTGGTAGGAAGTTGACTATTTGGAAATCTTGAAGTTTTGTTCAAGTGTTTACAAGATGTTGTGTTTGATTTTGGAGGAGTCCCATTGTGCTGATGTTGAACCTCTATATGTATAGGCATAAGATCTTTACAGTTGATGGTGAAGGCTGGAGGATGACATTTGAGTGTTGCTGATGTAGAACAAAAGGCTGAATGGATTGAAGAAGAATTGGAGCGAAGAAGGGAAAAGGGACGCAGCGGGAATTTACAGATTTGGCGTCCGAGTTTTGATTGGGTCACATAATACCTTCTCGAAAAGGGAACATTGTCACGAGTCCAACGCACAGCATAGCTGTGATCTATGGTGGCTTTTGGGCTTTTGAGGTCGTTTGGCCTTCCAAAAGTGCATTTAAAAATTGTATTCAATTTAAAGACTTTCTGTTTCTTTTCTGTTACGTTTTCAATAACTCCCCAGGGCAGTCCAAAGGGGGAGAATGTTGTATTTAATCAGCTGTCATGCTTGGTTGAGATCATCTCGACTTTTATCAAATAATTCAAAGAGAATTTTCTCTCTAATTTCCTGGTGGATTCCAGATTATCGTTCTTTAGGATTTTCGCTTGAAAATCTATTTGCTTGTGCTGCGTCAAGTGGTATCAGAGCGGGTCTCTCCCATCTTGGTATTATTGGCTTATCATGGGTGATCGTGAAACTGGTATCCCAATTACTCAAACGGATTTGGACGTTCAAAACGTACGAATTGACAATTTAGCCAATCAAATTGGGGAGATGCATGAGTTGTTGTTACAAGCTATTGGTGGAAACAATAGGAGAGAAGACAAAGACAACAATAAAAGAGAAGACACAAATGACAATGGAAGAAATAATAGGAGACAACGTGTTCCAGAGAGCGAGTCGGAGTCCGAAGAAGAACTTGAGGAACCGCCACCGGTTAACAATCCATATCATCGTAATCACAACAATTTTGGTGATTATCGGATTAAAGCTGAAATTCCTAATTTTTGGGGAAACCTGAAAATTGAAGATTTCTTGGATTGGTTGGTAGAAGTGGAGAGGTTCTTTGAAATTATGGAGGTTCCAGAGAACAAAATGGTGAAGATGGTCGCTTTCCGTCTAAAAGTCACAGTGGCTGTATGGTGGGATCAGTTGCAGAATTCACGACATTGGCAAGGAAACCAACGGGTACGTGGCAAAAGATGAAGCAGCTTATGATGGATCGGTTCCGACCTACTGATTATGAACAAATTCTGTATTGCATGTACATCGGCTGTGCTCAAGGCAATCGTTCGGTTTCTGAATATACCGAAGAGTTTCTACGTCTAGCGGAGCGTAATCATCTTACCAAGATCGAAAACCAAAAGGTTGCAAGGTATATTAATGGCCTAAAAATTTCCATTCAAGAAAAAATTGGTTTGCAAAATATGTGGACTTTGCAGGAGGCGATTAATATGGCGTTAAAGGTTGAGTTGTTGGCGATTAATATGGCATTCAGAAAATGTTTCTACTTTTCCTAGTGACAAGGGGAAAATGCAGCAGCAAAACTTTGGCAGATTGTCAAAGCCATCGAACCTCCAAAGGAAAAGCAGCAATGAAGGCTGCAGCCGGTCTTCCAATAGAGTGCAGACCCGGAACCAGGCCCAGAAGGAGAATCCGTATGCGAAGCCCATGACGGATATTTGTTATTGATGCCAAAAACCAGGGCATCGTTCCAACGTTTGTCCCGAGCGGAGGGAAGCTAATTTTATAGAAGATGTCGGTGATGACGAAGAAAATGATGAATTTGTAGACGATGATTATGCAGGGGCTGAGTTTGCAATTGAGGAGGGAATGGAAAGGCTTACTTTGGTTTTACAGCGAGTTCTTTTGGCACCAAAAGAGGAAGGGCAGCGACACAGCATTTTCCATTCTCTTTGTTCAATCAAAAATAAAATTTGTGATGTGATCGTAGACGATGGGAGTTGTGAGAATTGTGTCAAAAAAATTGGTGGTGCATTTGCAGCTACCAACAGAGCCACATATCAGCCCTTATTCACTGGGTTGGGTTAAAAAAGGATCTTCAGTTCGTGTTGCTGAGACTTGCCGTGTGCCAGTCTCCATTGGTAAGCATTACAGAGATAATGTCGTATGTGATGTTATTGATATGGATGCATGTCATATCTTGTTGGGGCGACCTTGGCAATTTGATGTGGATGCAACCTTTAAGGGTCGAGATAATGTGATCTTGTTTTCCTGGAATAACCACAAGATTGCGATGGCCACTACAGTGCCCTCAAAAAAATCAGTTGCGCCCAAAACTAAGAGTTCTAGTTTTCTAACTCTGATCAACAGCGAGCAAGAGTTAAATGAGGCAGTAAAAGAAGCAGATTATTTTTGTCCCATGGTGTTGAAGGGGTTGTTGAAGGCCAGCAAAGAAGAAAATGTAATTCCTCCTGAAGTGCAACAGATTTTGTCAAAATTTCAGGAACTAATTTCTGACAAGTTGCCGAACGAGTTGCCGCCATTGAGAGATATACAACACCACATTGATTTGATACCTGGGGCTAGTCTACCAAATCTACTACATTATCGCATGAGCCCTCAGGAGAACGACATCTTAAGAGAGCAGATTGAAGAGTTGTTACAGAAGGGTTTTATCAGGGAGAGCTTGAGTCCCTGTGCAGTTCCAGTCCTTCTTGTTCCAAAGAAAGATCAGTCTTGGCGTATGTGTGTTGATAGTCGAGCGATCAACAAGATGACAATAAAATACAGATTTCCCATCCCGCGATTGGAAGATATGTTGGATGTGCTTGAAGGCTCTAAGGTGTTTTCCAAAATAGATTTGCGCAGCGGATACCACCAGATTCGCATCAGGCCAAGCGACGAGTGGAAAACAGCATTTAAGAGCAAGGAAGGGTTATACGAATGGTTGGTGATGCCGTTCGGATTGTCAAATGCACCTAGCACCTTCATGAGACTTATGAATCAGGTTCTTCGACCATTTATTGGCTCTTTTGTTGTGGTTTATTTTGATGATATTTTAATTTATACCACCACAAAAGAAGAGCATCTCGTGCATTTGAGACAAGTCTTAGGAGTTTTGAAGGAAAATAAGCTATATGTGAATTTGAAAAAATGTACTTTTTGTACAAATAAGCTACTGTTTTTGGGTTTTGTGGTTGGTGAGAATGGTATCCAGGTGGACGACGAGAAGATCAAAGCAATTCTTGACTGGCCAACTCCAAAAACAGTCTATGAAGTTCGAAGTTTTCATGGTTTGGCCACTTTTTACAGAAGGTTTGTGAGGCATTTCAGTTCCATTGTCGTGCCTATTACTGAATGTTTGAAGAAGGGTAGGTTCAATTGGGGAGAAGAGCAAGAAAAAAGTTTTGCTCTTGTAAAAGGAAAACTTTGAACCACTCCGGTTCTAGCTCTTCCAAATTTTGAGAAGGTGTTTGAAGTTGAATGTGATGCCAGTGGCGTGGGAGTGGGAGCTGTGCTTTCTCAAGACAAGAGACCAATTGCTTTCTTTTTCTGAAAAATTGAGCGATGCTCATCAAAAGTGGAGTACTTATGACCAAGAATTTTACGCAGTTGTTCGGGCTTTGAAACAATGGGAGCACTATCTTATTTAGAAGGAATTTGTTTTGTTTACAGATCATCAAGCTTTGAAGTATATTAACAGCCAGAAACATATTGATAAAATGCATGCCAGATGTGTGACTTTTTTGCAGAAATTTTCATTCGTTATCAAGCATACTTCTGGCACCTCAAATCGTGTGGCTGACGCGCTGAGTAGAAGGGCTTCTTTGTTAGTTACTCTTACTCAAGAAATTGTGGGGTTCGAGTGTCTAAAGGATTTATATGAAGATGATGATGATTTCAAGGAAATATGGGCTAAATGTGCTAATCATGAGCCACAGGCAGATTACTTTCTAAATAAAGGGTATTTGTTCAAGGGCAACCAGTTATGCATTCCTGTTTCCTCCTTAAGGGGGAAGCTCATTCGGGATTTGCACGGAGGAGGGTTGAGTGGCCACTTAGGCCGCGATAAAACAATAGCAGGATTGGAGGAGAGATTTTATTGGCCACAGTTGAAGCGTGATGTTGGAACAGTTGTGCGCAAATATTATATTTGTCAGGTTTCGAAGGGACAGGTACAAAACACTGGATTATACATGCCTTTACCAGTTCCTAATGATATTTGGTAGGATCTTGCTATGGATTTTGTCCTTGGTTTGCCTCGAACTCAGAGAGGTGTGGATTCGGTTTTTGTGGTGGTTGATCAGTTCTCAAAAATGGCGCATTTCATAGCCTGCAAGAAGACTGCTGATGCATCCAATATAGCCAAGCTGTTTTTCAAGGAGGTTGTTCGCTTGCATGGAGTACCTACATCTATTCTGACCGTGATACAAAAATTTTGAGCCATTTTTGGATCACTTTGTGGAGAATGTTTGGGACTACTTTGAACCATAGTAGCATTACCCATCCTCAAACTGACTGCCAAACTGAGGTTACCAATAGAACATTGGGAAATATGGTGCAAAGTATTTGCAGAGAGAAGCCGAAACAATGGGATTATGCACTGCCACAGGTGGAGTTTGCATATAATAGTGCCGTTAATAGTGCAACCGGGAAGTCACCGTTTTCCATTGTTTATACTGCTATGCCTAATTATGTTGTAGATTTGGTGAAGTTGCCTAGAGGCCAGAAAATCAGTGTTGCAGCAGGAAATTTGGCTGAAGAAGTGGTGGCTGTTTGTGACGAAGTGAAGCAAAAACTCGAGCAAACTAATGCTAAGTACAAAGCCGCTGCAGACAAGCATAGGCGACTTAGGGTGTTTCAAGAAGGCGATTATGTGATGGTGTTTCTGAGGAAGGAGAGGTTCCCTGTTGGTACATATAGCAAGCTGAAGCCTAAGAAATATGGTCCTTACAAGGTGCTGAAAAGAATCAATGACAATGCATGCCTATGTTATTGAATTACCAGATTCCATGGGAATTTCCAATACTTTTAATGTTGTTGATTTGTATGAGTTTCGTGAAGATGAAACCCTTTATCCTGAACATAACTCGGGTTCGAGTTCTTCGAAGGTGGAGGGGACTGATGTAGAACAAATGGCTGAATGGATTGAAGAAGAATTGGAGTGAAGAAGGGAAAAGGGACGCAGCGGGAATTTACAGATTTGGCGTCCAAGCTCTGATTGGGTCGCATAATACCTTCTCGAAAAGAGAACATTGTCACGAGTCCATCTCACAGCTTTGCTGTGATCTATGGTGGCTTTTGGGCTTCTGAGGTCGCTTGGCCTTCCAAAAGTGCATTTAAAAATTGTATTCAATTTAAAGACTTTCCGTTTCTTTTCTGTTACGTTTTCAATAACTCCCCAGGGCAGTCCAAAGGGGGAGAACGTTGTATTTAATCAACTGTCATGCTTGGTTGAGATCATCTCGACATTTATCAAATAATTCAAATAGAATTTTCTCTCTAATTTCCTGGTGGATTCCAAATTATCGTTCTTTAGGATTTTCGCTTGAAAATCTATTTGCTTGTGCTGCGTCAGTTGCCCAAAGTCAGCTGCCGATTTGCCCTCGTGAGTCGATTCATAGGTAGGAGAAGAGATATCTCAGATGGAACCATTGGTTTCAAGGGGTATTCCTTTGATTTGTCGTCCTTTTGCAGCTGAAGATCCAGTCGAAAGACAGTTTCCTCTTGGTTTTGACATCCATTATCCAACATGCTTTCTTGCTTAGAGAGACGGCGGTCAAGTCATTCTTAATGGCAAGAAACCATCTTCAAACTTTAGTGTGGGTTAAAATGAGGCCTGTTGTGGTATGGGCTTCTAAAGGAATTTTTTCAATTCTTGGCCCAAATATGAGAAAAGCCTTTTCAGTTATAAAGGAAGAGATTGGGGTTGGGCTACATGCAGCTTTATTTAAAGAATAAACCAAATTTGGTCCATATTCCAAATATGGTACAAACATAGCCATTGCTTCAAGAGTAGTGGAGGTTCTACAGAGGCGTAAGAAGGTGCAGTTGCACCTGCCCTTGCAAGAAAAAGCAATGGTGGTGGCTGGGTTTGCCCCTTTGAAGGTGCCCACCACCTGTTTTAGAGAATGCCTCAGCAATGTCTTATATTTGGCTGATGCACTGTTGTGCCTTGCAGGCGCAGCGCACTTAATTTTTTATTATTTAAAAACCTGGCCAAAAAGCCTTAGTCTTTACTCCACGCCATGCCACAAAATCTGCAATCAAATTAATCCATGTACGAATACAATAGCATTCCAAGTTTAGCGGCGGAGAGGATTTAGAGCCAGTTTGGGATTGTTGTCACTTTAAAAAAAGTTGCTTCTATTATGCTTTGAAAATAATTAGCTGTAAAGTAAACCAGCTACATGTTTGGTAAACAATATTTTTAAAGTGCTGTTAGTACAAAAAACAGTGTCAAAACCGTTTAGTAAATTTTAATATAAAAATGTTGTAACTGCGAATAATGACTAAAATAAACTGTTGAAAGTGTTATGCATTATGAGGTGGTAATAGTGGTGGTGGTGAAAGAGATGGAGGTGAAGGTGGTGGTGAAAGAGGTGGTGATGGTGGTGGTGAAAGAGGTGGTGATGGTGGTGGTGAAAGAGGTGGTGATGGTGGTGATGAAGGTGGAAGTGGTGGTTGTTGTTGTGAAAATGGACAAACACTTTCACTCACTCCCCTAATGATCTTGTTGTTGATGGACTTTGTGACACACACAATGATGGATGAATCACACACACACACTTGAGAAACCAACCAAGCACAAAGTGACACAAGTATTTTAGAGGTTCAGCAATTGCCTACATCCTTTTGGTGATCCCCTTGAGAAATTCACTAATGAAAGAATAAGTTATAACTTTGGTTTACAAAGAAACCCCCTTAGAACTCTATTCTCTCCCAAGCTCTCTTTTCTCTCTCACCCCTTTGCTCAACACTTTGATGCACTTGTGAACACTCTCACAACCCTTGGTGTTTCCCTCTTTGGTGTCTAAACTCTCAAGACCCAACTCAGCTCCCTCTTTGAACTGATTGCCCTCTCTCTCTTCCTCCCTTGGTGAGATAAACCTCTCTTGAACACACTAGCTCTCAGCTACTTGTCCACTCCTTGAGAAGTAAAACCACACTATTGTTGTCTTGCATCTTCTTTTCCTTTTGTAGGCAGACCTTTGGACTTAGTAGAGGGCTGCAATTACTCATTCATGTTCTTGCTTTCAGCTACCCACCTAAACACAAGGTAAGACAAACCAGAAAACAAGCCATAAAGCATGCACCCTTTGTCCCCTTGTCTCCCACCTAGAAAACCCTTTGGTACAAGACAACAAACAACATTTAAATGGTGTTCCAGCTTCTAAGGCACCTTGCCAAACTCCTAGAACCCATAAAACACTTTGGAGGCTCGAGGAAATAGGTAGGAAAACGACACATGTGAAAGCACCTCGAAACAGCCCGGAAAAAACGAAACAGTACTGAGGGCGACCGGTCGCGGATACCTTGCGACCGATCGCTGATACCTTTTGGATACCATGCGACCGGTCGCAAATACCTTGCGACCGGTCGCTTCCTGCGAATTCTCCAGACTTCGACTCTGCTTCAAACGACCGGTCGCAAATACCCAGCGACCGGTCGCTTCCTCCTTCACTTGCATACTTAATGTGAGCCATTTTTCCAACAGTTGTGGTAGTGGGGATGGCAGTTGTGGAGGTGGAGGTGATGGTGGTAGAGGTTGAGAAGGAGGAGGTGGTGGTGGTGGTGGCAGCGTGGTGGTAGTGGTGGAGGTGGTGTAGGTGGAGAAGGAGGTGATGGTTGTGGTAGTGATGGTGGCGAAGACAAAAAGGGATGTGGTGGTGGTGGTGGTGGTGGTGATGAAGGTTGAGATAGTGGTGGTAGGGATGGTGGTTGTGGACGTGATGGTGTTGAAGGTTTAGGATGAGATGGTGGTGGTAATGGCGGTGGCGGCATGATGGTGTTGGTGGTGGAGGTGGAGGTGGAGGTGGTGGTTGTGGTGGTGATGGTGGTGGAGAAGGAGATGGTGGTGGCGGTGGCGGTCGGTGGTGGTGGAGATGGTGGAGTTGGATGTGGAGGTGGAGGTGGTGTCTTAAAAAAAAAAAATTAATGATGGTATTTTGGGAATCTAAAAAAGTCATTAACTGCTCATCTCTACTTCTTTTGAAAGCAACCCATAACCTGCTTTTAAAAGCTGCTGTCAAAAGGCCACTGCTTTTAAAATAATCGGGATATTTTGGATTTACCAGACACCTTAAATTGCTTAACTTTAAAGTGAAGTAGGTTTTTTACGAAAAAAAGCAATCTCAAACGGGCCTTAATCCTTGAGTGGAATTGCTTTTCTTGAAACTTGAAGATTTCTCTTTGCTTTCTGTAGACCCACAAGGTGAACTCACACCACTTTGCTTCTTAAATAAATATAAAAAAGAATCTTTTCTTATGGTTTTGTTCTAGGTTTTTTTTTTTAATCTTCAATTTTTTCTGTTCATTTCTTTTCTATAATATGTTTTATAATTATTTTTTGATGATATGCATTTCGATTAGATTAAGTTATGTTGATTTTCGTAAAATGAATTGATGATTCAATATGAATTTTGGTAGACTATTTATGTAATTGATATACTGTATAGACTGTAGTCAATTAGTCATAGAGCTAAGACCCTTAGGGCTCGTTCGGTACGTTGGACTATACTAACTAATTTCCGTCGGATAGTATTAATCTGTTCCAGAGAGTACTGACTATTTATCCATAATATTATAAGGCGTTGGGTGCTATTCTGGATAAATAGTCTGACTAAGTTATACTGTGTTTGGTGATGTTCCAGATGTTGGAATTTTTGTGAGTATTTCAAAATACAAAATTATTTTATTACTTATTTTATGTTGAATTTATTTTTCCAGATTTTTGAGTGGTTTGATTACTTCTTTAAAACTGCAATTATTTTGTATATTTATAAAATTTATGACCTAATACTTTTATATTAATTTTGAGGCCCGTTAGCTTTTATTTATTTATCACTTAAATGGTCACAATTTTGCAGTTTAATACATTTTGTTTTCAACAACCATTTATGTCCGTTTCGTACATTTACTTTTGGGAATTAATTGGTTGATTATTTTGGGAAATTATTGCCATACTCTACCGTTGGATTTTTAGGGCATTTATTTTGCCTAAAACAATTTTAAGACCCAACCTCTAATGGGAGGGAGCCAGCTCCTATAAATACCTTTTGAGAATAGCTGGAAACAAGAAGAGAAATTAGATTGACGCCTTTCTTCATTATTTTCTTCTCCGCATTCTTGAGTTTGTGTTCCAATTTGTTTTCTTTTATCAAGGGAAAGATTCGAGTTGTTCATCTGACCCAAGTATTGCGAGTGTACGCTTATGAGGGTCATAGGTTGTTGTATCGTGGAGGGTAGGGCGCCATACAACCTTGCTACACCGAGACATTGTCTCCGAGGGGCGAAATCTACTCTTAAGGACAGTGACTACACGCCTCAACCTAAAACTATTATTCTACTCAAGTATCAATGGAGACCAACTTCTACATCCCAAAAAATAAGTATTTTGCTGTAATTTCATTGATTTTATTTAATCTACTCTATCAATGTAAATTACAATTTTCTAATAATTATTTCATATGATGTTTTGTAGGAAAAGTAGCATCTATAAACCACATAATCCAACACCGGATAACATCAAATCAGACTATTTAAAAATATATATAAAAAAATCTTTGATAATTTTAATGGAAATTGAGATTCAAATGACATGAATTTTTTTTTAGTAAGATTCATATGACAAGATTTGTTTTTCAATTGTTTTTGCGAATATATATTTTTTTTCATATAACCCATTATCATAATTGTAGTATTTCATTGTAGTAAAAGTAATATAAATAACCATGCATTAATTTTAGCAATATAAATAATCATGCATTACACAAGACTACAAGTAAAATTAGAATAATACAACAATACGTAGAATTCTACACATGACAAAAGACTACAAAATACCATCCCGCTTGCATATACAAAAATATATGTGGTTTAACTGTTAGAATTGTATTATGAATATTGATTTGCATATGTCTGTACTGGACATCAAAGTTTCCATGTACAACAAGAAGAAGGAGAAAGTAGCAGCAGAACAGAAGCATTGCAATCAAAAGAGCCAAGGCCACAAGCTTGGGAATCGTAAAAGGAAAAGGAAAAGAGAAAATGTATCAATCAAGAAAATGTTTCAAGAGGAAAACATCAGAAAGGGCCTATGGTCGCCCAGAAAAAAAAAAAAAAAAAAAAAAAAGGTTCCTAGAATTCAGGTTCATACAATTTTAATTTTGTAATTTTGCTCTCCTAATCATCAGGTATGTATGTATCAACTAAACTACCAATACTAGCACAATTGTTTGTTTTTGGACGAAAACTAGCACTACTCTGTTTAATACCAACAATCTAAATATTCCCACAACGTCGAATCAATATATCACATACAAAGAAAACATTCAATTAAAAAAAATGTCAAAAAAGAAAAATTCATATTCTAATTTCCACAAAAATTTAAAAAAAAATTGAAATATATAAAGAATAGAGAAAAAGCAAGAAGAAGCATATTGGAGAGAGAATGAAAAAGAGAGAGAGTTAGAGATGGATACCTGGAGAAGGGTGAAGAAAATAACATGTGGAGAAGATAACAAAGAAGAACCCTAGGGAGAAGAAGATGAAAAGAGCATCTGATTTTTTTTCGTAGAACGCGTGTTCTTTTTCCCTAGCCATATAATTAAGCGTGTATTATCTAAACCGGGGTGTGTGGGTTGTATTAGTTAATCAGGTAAGAAGAGTATTAAAAGCCCAACCCGTATAAAATAGTTGGGTAATTAAATAATACAAGTTGACACCAAACACCTGACATAGACTATTTACTCATATTCTTAATTATACAATTATAGAACAGTACTTTAAAAGAAAGTATCTAAATCGTTATTTGAATAATTATGGTAGTTCTAATCCTCATGAAAATAATCCGGGCAGTCTTTTAAAATTGTCTCTCTCCTGAAAAATTCCTGAATCCACCTCTCTTTGGGTACTTCTTGGTCCAGAAGAAGTGGAAAGATCAATATTGACATTGGTACCATCATCAACTGCCATGACAGCTGGTAAGGGTTCATGATCATCCACATCACTATCATCGCCACCATCACCATCTTGATCGTATACTAGGTGGACCCCACAACTTAGGATTTTGAGCTTATCGGCCAAAGCAAATGTGAATGTCACATGACAGATCCCTCCATCCAGCTGTCCCCAGGATATATCCCACGGGTAATAATCACTGCTGTGCGCGCATAGTCTATGGGAATTAGTCATGTCTAGATACTGAAGCTTCGGTAACTGATCATGTTCAAATATACTTGATAGTGTAGAAATTTTTTCCAGTGACTTGCAATTAAAAAGAAGGAGATCTTTAAGATAATAAATACTGGATGATATAGTTGTAAGGTTCTCACAATCATGTGCGTTTAAATCTTCGAGGTCACTCAGATATGCAATTGAAGAAGGTAATTCTCTTATGCCACTTTCTTCGATATATTCAATAACCATAGGGAATCCATGTTGTCCACAATTTTTGGGAAATTCTCAAGCCTTTTGCAACCGCTAAGAATCATCTTTTCTAGAGATTTCAAACAAATCCTTGGTGGAAATTTCGTAAGGATCGAGCATTGTGAAAGATCCAATGTAACAAGCTTATCGAGAAATCCAACAGAAGGATGAACTTCTATTAAACTTGTACAATCAGTTATCTCCAAGTACTTTAGGTTTTCCAATCCGGAAAAGTCAGGGATTTTTTTCTAGAAATCTACAGTCTCTTAAATTTTAGAGATGTCAGCTTTACCAAATTCTGTAAGACCAAAAAACAAAAGATCAAATGATAAGCTTCCAAAAGACAATTAATATACAAAAGTTTTTTCTTTACCAAAACTCATGGAAATAATAATAGATATCCCCTTCCCCAGTTGTCCGATGCAACTGCGATACATATCGTGTTAGCGAGATATCCCTATTCTATTAGGATATTGTTTTATTTATTTCTCTTTGTATAGATATTATGTAATTAGGATACCACTTATTTTCCTAGTTTAATCCTACTAGGGTTTACATCCTGTATTATAAATACCTCCTTTTGGAGAATGAAATATATCTGAAAATATTCTACCCATATTGTTTGACTTGGTATCAGAGCCAGGTTTCTGGTGACCTGTGTGTGTTGTACCCACCCGTGTTCTACTGTGTGCCCTAATTTCTTTTAGGGTTCTTGTGTCTGTGCATTTGCCGTGTTCCGCTGTGTGCTCTGTCGTGTTCGTGCCTCTGCTGTGTGCCTCTACTGTGTTCGTGCATCTGCCTCTACTGTGTTCATGCCTTTATTGTCTTCGTGCATCTGCCATTTTTGCGTCTGTGCTGTGTTCTGTCGTATACTCTGCGTGATTTTTTGAGTTTTTGCTACAATCATGGGTGATAATTCCATTGTTGGTGCTGCTGCTGCTTCTGCAAATTTGCATGTTTCTGCCTCTATTCCAGGTACTGGCTCCAATACTTGGATAATTGACACTGGTGCTTCTGATCATATGACTTATGATGCTAAATTTTTTGATGAGTTGTCTAGTAACACCCGTGACCCATACATAACTAGTGCTAATGGTTTGCCCTCTCCAATTACTGGCGAGGGCACCATTTCTCTCACCCCAACTCTGTCCTTGTCTCGTGCGTTATTAGTTCCCAATATCCATTGTAACTTGTTATCTGTTGGTCGCTTACTTGATACACTTAATGCTTCTGCTACTTTCTATCCTACCCATTGCTCTTTTCAGGATCTCAAGACTCACGAGGTGATTGGGCATGGTAAACGGATAGGGGGGTTGTATTATTTGACATTACCTTCTGCACTAGTTCGTGATCGTGTCATTAATACTGTTCAACGTTGCAGTGTCAAAGACAAACAGCAAATTTGGTTATGGCATTGTCGCTTGGGACACCCATCATTTGGCTACCTTAAGCGTCTGTTTCCATCTTTGTTCCGCTCCTGTGATGAGTCTAGCTTCAAATGTGAGACTTGTGTAATGGCCAAGAGTCACCGTATTGTTTTTCCCTTAAGTAATAGTAAAGCTGCTTTGCCTTTTGAGTTAGTACATTCTGATGTCTGGGGTCCTGCTCGTGTGACTTCTCATGGTTTCTGTTGGTTTGTTACGTTTATTGATGACTGCACTCGCTTAACATGGGTGTATTTGATGAAGAATAAACATGATGTTGCCTCTATTCTTCCTGACTTTTGTGCCATGGTGTCTACTCAGTTCCATGCTCGTGTTAAAGTATTTCACACTGATAATGGCGGTGAATATGTGAATCATACATTGGCCCAGTTCTTTCGTGATCAAGGTATCATTCAACAAACTACCACTCCATTCACACCTCAACAGAATGGTGTGTCAGAAAGGAAGAATCGTCAGTTACTTAAAGTTGCTCGCTCTCTGATGTTGGATATGTCTATTCCCCATCATCTTTGGGGACATAGTGTCTTGGCCGCTGCCTACTTGATTAATCGTACTCCTAGTTGGGTTCTTGATTTCAAGACTCCACTTGATGTGTTGTGTGCTCTTACTCCTCCCGTTTCAGTCTCTAAGTTACCTCCGAAGGTGTTTGGGTGTGTTGCGTATGTTCATGTCTACTCCCATCAACGGAGTAAACTTGATCCTTGTGCTCTCCGTTGCGTCTTCATTGGTTATTCTACTACTCAAAAGGGTTATAAGTGTTATCACCCGCCTACTCAGAAGGTACATGTCACTTTGGATATCACATTTCATGAAGAAGTACCCTACTATGTTTCTCCCTCCTCTTCAATTCAGGGGGAGAGGGGGAGTGAATTGAAGAGTTTCGGAGTGGAAAATATGGAATTTTTTGGAACTGAAGAAGGAATTTCTGGCAAACAGGAAGCGACCGATCGTCAACGAATCTGTGATGAAAACGACCGGTCGCACATAGGATGCAACCGGTCGCCTGCCTCGACGAAGGACTACAGTACCGATATGAGCGAAGCGACCGGTCGCAGTGAGGACGCGACCGGTCGCGAACGAATCTGCCCAGGAAACGACCAGTCGCACATAGGAAGCGACCGGTCGCTCGCCTCGACGAGCGACAACAATACCGATACGAGTGACGCGACCGGTCGCGAGGAAAGTCACGACCGGTCGCCAAACGATATTTTTGGTGTTTTCGAGCCTCTCTCAGAAGGATATAACAGTGATATTGGCGACACTCGTACAGATAAAATTGATAATAGACCCCCCTCTGCCCTGCCATTGCCTCAATCAAGTTGTGATAATGAGGTACTTTCTAGTGATGTGCCTACCTATTCTTTGCCCCCACGTACTACCCGTGGGAAACCTAAAGTGCAATATTCTCCTGATATACATGCCAAGTCTAAATATCCCATTAACCATTATATGTCAACTCATCGTTTATCTGAGTCATATGCATCATATTTGTGTCAATTATCTAGTGTATGTGTGCCAACTAAGTTGCAGGATGCTCTATCTGATCAAAACTGGGTAGATGCAATGCATGTTGAGATGGAAGCCTTGAACAAGAATGCTACTTGGGAGTTAGTTCCTTTACCAAAAAGAAAAAAGGCAGTTGGGTGCAGATGGGTGTTTACTTTGAAGCACAAGGATGATGGTTCCATTGACCGTTACAAGGCAAGATTGGTAGCAAAAGGGTATACTCAGACATATGGAGTGGATTACACAGAGACTTTTGCTCCAGTAGCTAAGCTCAACACTATACGCGTACTCTTATCCTTAGCTGCTAACCATGACTGGCTGCTGCTACAATTTGATGTCAAAAATGCATTCCTCCATGGTGACCTCAAGGAAGAAATATATATGGATCCTCCGCCGGGTATCCCTGTGACCTCTAAGGAGGGTGTGGTGTGCAAGCTACGGAAATCCTTGTATGGATTAAAGCAGTCTCCAAGAGCGTGGTTTGGAAGATTTGCTGCATCCATGAAGAAGTTTGGGTATGTGCAAAGTAACTCTGATCATACTTTGTTTCTGAAGCGTCATAAAGGTAAATTGACGGCTTTAATTATTTATGTTGATGATATGATTGTGACTGGAGATGATCATGTAGAAATACAGAGTCTTCAGAAGTATTTGGCTTCCAAGTTCGAGATGAAATCATTAGGTGATTTAAAGTATTTTCTTGGGATTGAAGTTGCCAGATCTAAACATGGTATTTTTCTATCCCAAAGAAAGTATGTTTTGGATTTACTTGCAGAAACTGAAATGTTGGATTGTAAACCAATTGATACCCCTAGTGAGCAGAATCATAAGTTGGGGATATATCCCGATCAAGTTCCGACTGATAAAGAACGTTATCAACGACTTGTGGGGAAGTTGATTTATTTAGCTCATACCCGTCCGGACATTGCGTATGCTGTAAATATAGTGAGTCAGTTTATGCACTCTCCTAGTGTAGATCATATGGGGGCTGTGACTCGTATTTTAAGGTATCTGAAAGTAACTCCTGGCAAGGGGTTAATTTTCTCCAAGTATGGCCATACGGATGTCGAAGGGTATACAGATGCTGATTGGGCAAGTTCAGCCACAGATAGGCGTTCGACATCTGGGTATTTTATGTTTGTAGGTGGCAATCTTGTTACGTGGAGGAGCAAGAAACAAAAGGTGGTGTCTAGATCCAGTGCTGAGGCCGAGTTACTATAGTTGAGGAGATTGTTGAAAGACCTTAGTTTTGGGCCTAAAAAACCCATGGATTTATATTGTGACAATACGGCTGCGATTGCAATTGCTCATAATCCTGTACAACATGACCGTACAAAGCATGTGGAGGTTGATCGAAATTTCATTAAAGAAAAGTTGGATGCAGAGATTGTGTCCTTCCCCTTCATCCGTTCAGAGTATCAGTTAGCTGATGTTCTTACGAAAGCTGTTTCTACAAGTATCTTCCTCAACTCGCTTGACAAGTTGGGCATGCGTGACGTCTTTGCTCCAACTTGAGGGGGAGTGTTAGCGAGATATCCCTATTCTATTAGGATATTGTTTTATTTATTTCTCTTTGTATAGATATTATGTAATTAGGATACCACTTATTTTCCTAGTTTAATCCTACTAGGGTTTACATCCTGTATTATAAATACCTCCTTTTGGAGAATGAAATATATCTGAAAATATTCTACCCATATTGTTTGACTTATCGAATACAACAAGTTCCTTTGGATGGAAATTTGATGGCAAATATTGCAACTGATAGTTGTTCCACTCAATCACTCTCAACTTGTTGGAGAGATAATTAAGGGTATCTCCAGAAAGAGTCCCATGCTTGTTTATAACAATTTCAAGGTTTTTCATGCCTGAGAAGCTGTCTGCATTCAAAGGTATGTCATCATCATCTTCGGGAAAATTTACTACGATGCCTTTAACTTCATTCGTCCCCTGTAGTATTAAAGCCGTCATATATACATAAAAATACAAGTACTGCTTAGAATTCTATTTTCTTCAGACTTTGATATGAAATCTATATAAAAAGTTACTTGAAGCCTTTTTCTCAACCGAATATAAGAATGTGTAGATACATATGCATATTCTACTTACCGTATTTTCGGTTAGAACCTCGTGCACATCCTTATAACAACACAATCTGCTGCGTCTACCAGGCTCATTGGGAGACTTTTCATGAACTATATCCTTAACCATTTGTTCAAGTAACTCGTGCATCAAAATCCTATTGTCTTCAATAGTTATGATGGCACATTCTCTACGCCTACTTGTGGGATTAGACAAGGTGACCCGTTGTCCCCTTATATATTTGTTTTGTGTATGGAAAAGCTCTCTCACCTTATTCATCAGAGGGTCCATGATAATCTTTGGACACCGGTGAAGATTTGTCAAGGTGGTCCTTTTGTGTCTCACTTATTCTTTGCTAATGACTTAATTCTTTTCAGTAAAGCTTCCGTGAACCAGGGTATGGTGATGATGATGAAACAATATTTGGATGAGTTTTGCAACCTCTCTGGTCAGAAGGTAAGCTTTGAGAAATCTGTTATTTCTGTTTCTCCAAATACCTGCCATGCCCTTGCTCAATCCATTGCTAATATTAGTGGATCTCCCCTCACTGCATGTCTTGGTAAATACCATGGAGTCCCTTCATAAAAAAGTCACTAAGACCACTTATATTGAGATTGTCGAGAAGGTCCAGAAAAGGTTGTCTGCCTGGAAGAGTCATTCCCTTTCCATGTCTGGTAGGCTTACTCTCCTACAATCTGTTACTGCTGCCATTCCCATTTATTCTATGCAAACTGTTAAGTTACCTGTTTCCATTTGTGACAAACTTGACCAGCTGAACAGGAATTTTCTTTGCGGTCACACTAATAATTCGTGTAAGACCCATCTTGTTAATTGGGATTCTGTTAGTCAACCTAAGATTTTTGGTGGGTTGGGCATCAAGAAAACTGTATGGATGAACCAAGCTCTGTTGGCTAAAACTGGGTGGAGGTTGATTCAGAAAGATCAGGGTCTTTGGGCCAAGGTCTTGAATTCCAAGTATTTGAGACAACGTGATCTTATTGCTGCTATGAATCTCAACACTAGTTGTGTTTCCAGTGTGTGGAGGGGTGTTTTATTTGGTGCTAAGCTTCTTCCATGTGGTCTCAATTGGAGAGTTGGAACTGGTGATACCATCTTGTTTTGGACTGACACGTGGGTGAGTTGTGCCCCTTTACAGAATTTTGCCACCATTTTCTTATCTGATGATATGCTTCTTCTTACTGTGAGTGACTTCATGGAGCATGGGTATTGGAATGCCAACTGCTTACAGGATTGCCTGTCTCCCCATTGTTCCTCTGATTTTAAGTACTCATGCCGGCTTCTATGGAGGTAGGATTGATACTTGCGTATGGAAGCTCTCCTCTAATGGTGAGTTCTCTGTTAAAACTGCCTATAACTCTATTGTCCTTGGGCAAGACCTTCCCCCCCTGGAAATGAGAATTTATCTGGAAGCTACACATCCCCCCAAAGATTAAAACCTTTTGTGGGTTTGTGTCATAACAAGCTCTTGACTGATGCCCAACGTGTCAAAAGAGGACTTGCCTCTTCTACTAATTGCCCTCGCTGCAATTACCCCATTGAATCTATTGAGCACCTAGTAAAAGATTGTAGTTGCTCTACAGCTATTTGGAGTAAGTTTGGGTCTAACTCTACTCTTCCTAGCTGCTTTGCGGCAGGTTTTGATGCTTGGCTGTTTCACAACCTTAAGTCCAGAAAATTTGTTTGTGATGAGATGCCTTGGTACGTGGTTTTTGCTGTTTGTCTTTGGTATATTTGGAAGTGGTGCTGTAAACTTATTTTTGAGCAGGGATTTGTGATGCCTATTGAGCCTCAACAGGTGATTCTGCAGTATGCTGTTGAGTGGTTCACTGCTCGTAAGGCTATGACAACTTCTACTGCAATTTGTGTGATGCAGCTACGCTGGCAACATCCTAATGCTTGGTATTTTTTAGCTTAACACTGATGGGAGTCGAAAGTCTGAGTCTGGCCTCATAGTTGCTGGAGGAATTATTAGAGACTCTGTTGGTGTTTGGATTAAAGGCTTCTCTGTGAATCTTGGTCTGGGTTCTACAATTGAGGCTGAATTATGGGGTCTCTTTTGGGGCCTCCGTTTGGCTTGGGATTATGGGTGCCGAAACATTGAGGTTGAATGTGATGCTAGCGATGTGGTTTCCCTCCTCTCTTGCCCAACTGCTCTCATTCATCCCCTCCTTAGTCTTATTAATTCCTGCAAGCTGAAGATGCAAGAGAACTGGATTTGTTTCGTGAACAAAACTGTGTTGCTGACGTTCTTGATAAAATAAGCCATGAGCTGGACCCTGGTTTTCATGTCTATGACACCCTTTATGCTGATTCTAACGATTTGGCTAGGACTAGAACTATCTCTCTGTAGTTTGCTCTGTACCAAAAAAAAAGTTCATATTTTGATATATAAAAAAAAGAAAAAAGAAAAAAAAAGAAAGCCCAAAACTAAAAGCCCCTTCTTCTTCTCTCTCTCCTCTCTCCTCTCCTCTCCTCTGCTGCTTCATGCAATTGAACTCAGTCCAAATTACTCACCAATTTAATGCCCCAAATTCAGACCCTAATCTCCATCGCATTGGCAAGTGCAAAATCCTAACTCCACCAATCATCAGCAGCAATGGAGCAGCTGAAGACCATGGGGCGAGAGCTTGCGATGGTCTCAAGGCGGCTTCGGCCAATTCAAGGAGTTCCTGGACCTCGTCAAGTCCATCGGCGAAGCTCGATCCAAGGCCGAAGAAGAGCGCATCTTCCTCCTCGAGATCCAAACCCTAAAACGATGTTTCTCCGAGCCCGAAATCCCCAAGTGCAAGATGAAGGAGTACATCATCCGCCTCATCTACGTCGAAATGCTCGGCAATGACGGCTCCTTCGCCTACATCCACGCCGTCAGGATGACCCATGACGACAATCTCTTGCTCAAATGCACCGGTTACCTCGCCGTTTCGCTCTTCCTCAGCGACGATCACGATTTGATCATCTTGATCGTCAACACCATCCAGAAGGATCTCAAGTCGGACAATTACCTTGTCGCTTGCGCTGCTCTCAATGCCGTTTGCAAGCTCATCAACGACGAGACTGTGCCTGCCGTTTTGCCCCAGGTCGTGGACCTGCTTGCCCATCCCAGGGAGGCTGTCAGGAAGAAGGCCATCATGGCGCTTCACCGCTTTTATCAGAATAGCCGTCTTCGGTTTCGCATCTGGTCTCGAATTTCCAGAAGCGGCTTTGTGATAACGATCGGGGAGTTATGGGTGCCACGGTCTGCCCCTTGTTCGATCCCATTACCATCGATGTGAATTCCTATAAGGATTTGGTGATCAGCTTTGTCAGCATTCTCAAAGAGGTCGCCGAGCGCAGGTTGCCCAAGACCTACGATTACCATCAGTTGCCGGCGCCATCTATTCAGGTTTTACTTACTTTCATTGAAGTTGAGCTTATTCATGTGGGAAGTTTTTGGCATATATAGCATTAATGATAACAATTACAAAACATATATAGCTTCTTGATGTGTGGAGCATGCCGAGCAATTTGCACCAAGTAATCAATGGTTTATCCAGGTAAGAGTAATAAATATAGATGGAGTATTTTGTTATTGCTTATTAAACAGCCGATGTCATCCATGCCTGACATTGAACAAAGTGTTTGAACATGCGGGAGATTTGGTAAATGTCAAGGTGGCACATAACTTGATGAAGTTGATTGCTGAGGGATTTTTCCTGAAACTATTTGAGTTACTCTGAAAATGTCAAGGTGGCACGTGTTCTAGTTAGTTATAAAATTATGTAAGTTACTCTGAAACTATTTGATGCATATAACGTTTGAGACCTCAGAGGTGGATTTTTCCTCGAGATTTAGTTTACCTCATTGGGAATTGAAGCATTACTCTATGTTCGTTATTTGTGATGAAAAACATTTTGGGGTTGCACAATTGCTTTTCGTTCTTTTTGCCATTGAGTTCAACAGCCCCTGATAAATTGAGCAGAGAAGATATAGTGCTGCATTCACCTTTTTATAGTACTGCTATTAGTGTAACATTTGAGGATTATATGCTAGTAGTATGTTTACAACATTTTGTGCATTGCTTGCTTCTGCTTAAACCATTTCCTTGCTTTCCATGTTTCGACATGTTAGAGAATTAAACTTCTTTATGTGCAGGTGGAGTCATATTTGCCTATAATTGGTGAGACAAAGCTGTTGAGAGTTAAGCTGCATACTAGCCTCGAATCAAGCTGCAGATGTTAATCCTGCAGATTAACAGTGAAGAGGATGAAGAACTCGAAGGAGCTGAAGAACTTTCCTTTTATAGCAATAGCCGTTATAGGTTATGTCCAACGGCTAGTTTTCTTACTATTTTGGGAAACTCTACAGCTGTCTTTCTTAGCTGTCTTAGTCCTATCTGTTGTAACGATTCCTAGCCTAGGTGTTAGAATCATAGCCTCCAATGACCTTGAAAGGCTGGAGATGAATCCTAGTGTCCTAGATATTTTTAGGATCTGTTTTTGACAGAATGAGTCATGCGTATATTCAGTGTTTTTGGCTCTGATGCAAATACAAGAAAATATACTGAAACAATTATTCTCTCTGAGTTTTTTCATTTTCTCCTCTGCATACGTTTTGTGAAAAAGGTTTTGTTTTGCTTTCTGAAAATCAATCACTGTTACCAGAAAGTTATAGGCCAAATTCTAACATGGTATCAGAGCTCTTGTTCTAAATTCATAGAAGGGGCGTGAGCTGTGAGAAAAGGGGTTTTTTTCTTGAAATCTCTAAAAGGGATAAAGGTTGCTCTTTTATTGTGTGGTTCACTGAGACTCACATAGAAATGGTGGGATCAGGTTCTGCAGGTGGAGATTTACGAACTCCACAGTTTAATGGTGCAAACTATGATTTTTGGTCAGTAAAAATGGAGACTATTCACATAGCATATGATCTATGGGATGCAGTGGAGCTTGGAGTATATCCACAGCCGATTCTTGAGGAGGAAGAAGAAGAAGGCTCTGAAGGAAAAGAGGGCTCTGTAAGAGAAGAAGAAGAGACTGTGCAAATCCCAGTGGAAGCACCTACTATCTCCAAAGAAGATAAGATCAAAAATGCCAAGGCTTTGAGTCTTATTCAAGGAGCACTAACTGATGAACTCTTTCCTCGCATCAGAAATGAGAAGATTGCAAAAGGTGCTTGGGAAATTCTGAGAAGAGAGTTCAGAGGAGATAAAAAGGTAAGAGCTGTGAAATTACAAGCCATTAGAGCTGATTTTGAATATTTGAGAATGAATGATGCTGAATCTCTGGATGACTACTTTGCTCGATTTTTTGGAATTGTAAACAACTTGAAATCTCTAGGAGAAGATGTAACAGAGAAAAGGATTGTCCAAAAATTATTGATGAGTATAAGTAGGAAGTACAAGTCCATAGTGTCAATCATTGAAGAAACCAGAGACCTTGAAACTATTAGAGTTGAAGAAATTCTTGCATCTGTCAAAGTCTATGATAAAAGAGAGGATTTGCATGATGAAAGGGATACGTTGGCAGGAACTGAGAAAGCTTTTAGCAGCCTCAGAGTTGGAAATAATCAAGCTTCTGGAGCTAACAAAAGTTCTCAGGGAAAGCAAAATCAAAAATGGCAAGGACAAAACAAAAAGGGCTCGAATTGGTCTCAAGGTGGAAACTCAAATTGGAATAATGGTTCTGGAGGGAATTGGAACAACAGTTCCAATTCACAAAATAAATCAGAAGGAAGTAGCAGTCAGGGTGGTGTGAAACCACAGTGTCAAGTGTGCCAGAAATACCATTTTGGTATTTGCAGATATAAAGGAAAACCCAAGTGTGGGAAGTGCAGTCGATTTGGCCATTTAACTAAGGATTGTGAAAATGGTAAACAAGTTGCAAACTGTGCAAAGGAAGAAGAGGTAACCACAGGAACAATGTTCTATGCTTGTCATGCAAGTTCAATTGCATCAAGCAAGTCTGTGTGGTTTGTTGACAGTGCATGCAGCAACCACATGACCTCTCAACAGTCCTTATTGATCAATCTTGATATGTCAGTGACCTGCAAAGTGAAAATGGGCACTGGTGATCTTGTTCAAGCCACAGGAAAAGGGACACTTGTAGTTGAGACAAGAAAAGGGAGAAGATACATAAATGAAGTGCTGCTAGTCCCTGGTCTGAATGAGAATTTGTTGAGTATAGGACAAATGCTGGAGCATGGGTACTACATTCTATTTGGAGGTAATCATGCATTAATATGTGATGACAGCAGCCTTGATAATGTTGTTGCCAAAGTTGAAATGGCTGGAAATAGATGTTTTCCATTATCTATGGAATCTATCTACTCAATGGCAATGACAGGAGCAGTACAAGAAGATCCATGGGTTTGGCATAGAAGATTGGGGCATTTGAACTTTGCAAGCATGAAAAAAATGCAGCAAACACAAATGGTGCTAGGCTTGCCTGATTTCTCAGAAAAGGAAGGAGTATGTGAAGGCTGTGTGTATGGTAAAAGCCACAGAGAACCATTTGAGAATGAGAAGCCTTGGAGAGCCAACAATCCACTTGAGTTGATACACACAGATGCATGTGGTCCAATGCAAAATGAGTCCATTGGAGGAAATAAATACTTCATCACATTCATTGATGACTATTCAAGAATGTGTTGGGTATATTTTCTCAGAAACAAGTCAAGTGTGATAAGTGTGTTCAAAAAGTTCAAAGCATTTGTTAAGCTACAAAGTGGATTCAATTTAAAGAAACTAAGAAGTGACAGAGGTGGAGAGTATACTTCACATGAATTCCTTGAGTATTGCAGTGATCTTGGCATGGAGAGGCAACTGACTATTGCCTACTCACCTCAGCAAAATGGGGTTGCTGAGAGAAGAAACAGAACCATCTGTGAAATGGCAAGATCAATGATGACTTAGAAGAAAATTCCTGTAAAGTTCTGGGCTGAAGCTGTTGGTACTGCTGTGTATCTGCAAAATAGGTGCTATACCACTACAGTCACAGACAAAACACCATTTGAAGCCTTCAGAGGAAGAAAACCTGGTGTAAAACACTTAAGAGTGTATGGAAGCATCTGTTACAGTCACATTCCATCAAATCTTAGACAGAAGTTTGATGACAAAGCAAGCAAAGGAATCTTTATGGGTTATGGCAGCTGTGAGAAGGGTTACAGGATTTATAAACTTCAAACTGAGAAGATAATACTCTCAAGAAGTGTTGTTTTTTATGAGAACAAATCCTGGAATTGGGAAAGCAAGCAAGTTGAAACTGTCTCCATGCCTTTCAGTTTTGGAAATGAAAATTCTGAGATATCTGAAACAGATGAACTTCCTCATGAAACTCTTGGCATTGACTCTCCAAATCCCACTCAACAAACCACAGATGATGAACATACCTCTGGAAGCAATTCCAGTGGTTCCAGTCAAGGTTCAACTCCAAGCAATACACCAGTAAGGCTGAGAAGCTTGGAGGACATCTATGCAAGATGTCATATGACTATTATTGAACCAGAAAATTATTATGAAGCTATTGAAGACAAATCATGGAAGGAAGCCATGGAAGCTGAGATTGAAACTATTGAAAAGAATGGAACTTGGGAGCTGGTGGAAAGGCCTACACATAAACCAGTCATAGGAGTCAAATGGGTGTACAAAACCAAGCTTAATCTGGATGGAACAGTTCAGAAACACAAGGCTAGGCTTGTAGCTAAAGGGTATGCTCAGAAACTTGGTATTGACTATAATGAAACCTTTACCCCAGTGGCAAGGTTAGATACAATTAGAACTTTGATTGCACTTGCAGCACAAAAGGGTTGGAAGTTGTTCCAACTAGACGTGAAGTCAGCCTTCTTGAATGGAGTACTTGAGGAGGAGGTTTATACTGAGCAACCAGAGGGGTTTGAAGTGAAAAAGGCTAGTCATAAGGTTTATAAGCTAAGGAAGGCTCTCTATGGTTTGAAGCAGGCTCCCAGAGCCTGCACTACTACAATAAAGTTAATAGACAACGGTTTTTAGCCGTTGTTGAAAGTCTTCTAAAACCGTTGAGGTTAAGAGTGTCGTTGTTTCTACCTATTTATGACAACGGTCAAAAACCGTTGTAATATGACACTTTCAACAACGGTTTTTAAGAAAAACCGTTGTAAATTCTCACAAATAAAACATGTATACAAAAGCAACCGTTGTAATATGGCCCTTTCAACAACGGTTATTGAGAAAAACCGTTGTAGTAAGTCACTTTCAACAACGGTTTTGTCTTATAACCGTTGTAGTAAGTCACTTTCAACAACGGTTTTGTCTAATAACCGTTGTAATAAGTCACTTTCCACAACGGTTATTGATAACTTTGCACAACGGTTTTCAGAATAACCGTTGTAAATGTTCTTATTATACAATGGATGTTGGTTCTAACCGTTGTAATAAGAGGATTTCTACAACGGTTTGAATGGGTAACCGTTGTAGTTAATGATATTCCTTCAGTACTGAATATGATTTAAAAATTAATTAATATTGTTGCATTCCAAAATTAACGAATATAGGTAGAACAATGATGTATTCATATTTCAATATGAAAAGTATTCGAACCTGTTCAATTACAACAATTTGAGGTCTACATGCAATCTAAAGCTTTGAATTTAGTACATACATCCCAAAGCTACCAACCACAGAATCTAAAACTTTGTACATTCTATGTGAAAATTCTACCATTCACAAAATGACAATCAAAGTGATTGCCACGTAATCATGTTCAAAAGAAACCAAAACAATGGTTGATAACCTTGTCCACTATTCCAAGCCAAAAAACCTTGTCCACTTTGAGGTCTGAGCTACACATAATTGGTCATCACACAATCTGCCCACTAATGCCATACTTCATCAATTTGATTTTGTGTATCTGTACAATAATTTGTTTTACTCCGCTGTAACAAGATATCAAAAATAAGACTTAATGATTAAATAGATAAAATAATTTCATAAAACTTTCAATTGAAGTCGAATTAAATAGAAGAGAGATGAGAGATATGACTACCAGTTCAAACTGGTACTCAGAGTATCAACTACACAGCATTCAAACTGGTAACCAAACTGGTAATCAACTACACGGCATGCAAAGGTTTTGACAACTGAATTTTCTTTTACTATATATGTGCAATGTTGCAGCAACAAAGGGTCCTGTTATCTTTATTGGAACAGGAGAGCACATGGACGAGTTTGAAGTTTTTTTATGTTAAACCGATTGTCAGCTGTCTCTTAGGTCACTCGCTTTTTCAGTCTTGACTTTTTTGGATGTACTTAGCAATGACTGTTTTAAATTGTTTAAATAACAATGGCTTTTACTTCTATGCATGGGCAACTGGTCTGGATTTATGGACAAGATCCATGAAGTTGTTCCTATATGGACCAACAGTCAGAACTCTTGCAAACGCTGTCAGAAGGGAACTTTACATTAAGGATTATGTATGAGTCCAGTTAGCCAGGTTATCATTCTCTTTTATTGTACTTTATCTAGAATGTGCCTCTTTTATCTTCTTGCCCCTTCTATAATTCTGTTTTAAAGGGTATGCAAATGTGTGAATACTAAATGGGTGGTACCTATGTGTTATTGGATCTACTGAAGCTAATTATGGATACGAACATATTACGTTCACATGTTCACTTTTTATGGTAGCTTCACCAATTCTTCCCCAAATCTAAATTTTAACAAAAACCACTTAAAACCCAACTTTGACCCCCTTCCCTACAGGCTGCACGTTCCCCAAATTGAGAACTGCCCAAACTTTTCTCTAAATCAAGTTGGGTGTTTCAGATTTTTCAAATGCGGCTTATTACTCTGACTCAGTAGCTACAGCTCTCCTCTATAAAAGAGGTCTTCGAATTCCCCTCCCCGAAATGTTGTAAATGGATTTTATATGATTAACGTCATGAGACCATGCTAATAACATAAGAACATACATAAGAACATTCAATTGAGCTATTAGCTCAAAAATTTATCAAGACACCATGCCATTAAAAAGGAACAACAGGAACTAAAAACATAAGAACATTCAATAGAGTTCTAGTGTTGGCTATATATACTAAAAGCAGATATAGTGTTCTAGTTTTAGTAGATATAGCAATGAGAAAAGCAACGCTAGCAGCCACCTGAAATGGGTAAATAATGTCAGGAAAAACAAATTAAGTACACGTTTTAAGGCATGCGCTCTTACCTAAATAATGTCAGGAGATAATCTAGAAAAGCAAATCATTTTAGATATATATGGATAAACTTGCAATCTACACAGTTACACATGATTTGAAATTGGCAAAAGGCACCATTTGTTTTTGCAACTGCTGCAGCACTCGAACACAATATGGCATCAACTTGTGCAACATTGTTTTCTTAATAGAACAGCTGGGGATTGGGCTTATGAACATTGGCAGGCTACTGCTAACTTGAATTGAAGAGAAATACTAAAATTTTGATATAAAGCTCCAAAACTGGCAACACTTTCACAGTAAAATTACCATAAAATTTTGATATAAACAAAAGAGAAATACTGTCAGCAGCAGAAACTACCTGCGATGGCCTTCAACCACTTTAGCCATGTACAAAATACAGAAGGTGGCTTCAGCTTTCATCTACTCACCAATTTGGGATAAGCCTTTGCAAGACTTGCCATTCTCCTCCCTGCACCATATATTTCACCAGCTGCAATATAAATCTGAATATCGCGATCTTGTACACCTCTTCGTTGGGGAGAGTATGTTTTGGCAAAACTTATCATAAATCAAGATCTTGTACACCTCTTCGTTGGCCATACCAGTTGCATTAACGGGTTGGTTCAGATTCAACATATGGGTAATACATTCTGAACCCAAAAATCACAGATCAAATTCAATACTTTACTAAAAATTCAGAAAACTAAATCGAATATATGCAAACCCAATCAGACGAATCAAATAAAATTTCGTTTAGCATATGACATTTCAGTTCCTCTTTTTCTAAGCAGAAAAAAACAGCTCTCAAACTAAAATCACAGATCAAATTCAATAACAAAAACCCACAACAAAGTAAGCAAATTTAATCAACTCCAATGGTAATTCCACTATAAATTTACCTGTGTTTTCTCTATTAGCTAAATGGGTTCTCGATTAATTCCACAGTATTTTCATTTTTACATCCTTGGTTTGGTTGAAACAGAGATCTAGAGCAACTAAATGACCAAGAGAGCAATTTACCTGTTTGCCTTTGCCGCAGATTGAGAGCCATGGCCGTGAAATCTATATCCTTCCGTGTAGCAAAGACTCCCAGACTCACTAGCAATTTTGGTTCGATTTGAAGTTTTATGATTTCCGAAGAGCTCCGCAAATTTGCGGGTTAAACTTGAGTCCTGTGATGTCAAAAGAGATGGAAGCTCAAATCAGATGGTACACATGAGCCAAATCTCCAAAGAGGAGGCAATCAACAAACTCCTACATCAATTCTTACCCAAAAACACAAAATTAAAACTTTAGCAAAATCAAAATGAAAAAGAAGAGGAAACAGATCGGGTTTGGAAATGGAAAATACCAGCGCTGCATGAAGTAGGAGGATCTTTCTGGAGGTCCTTTAGCTCCTTCAAGATCCGTTTCGACGCCATCACCTTTACAAGCACACAAACAAATGGTTAGATTAAAACCCAGATCAGTAACCCTAAAATTAAAACCCAAATCAGTAACCCTAAAATTAAAACCCAAATCCTCTGAACTAGAAGGAGGGAGGAGAGAGAAAGAGACGGGAGAGGGAGGAGAGAGAGAGAGAGAGAGAGAGAGAGAGACGCGAGAGACAGAGTCTCGCTGTCGATGGCTGTGGCAAAGGGCAAGGCAACGAGGTGGGAAGAAGAAGACCGTGGAGTGAGCTAGATGCGAGAGACAAAAGATAAGAGAGAATGAGAACTATCGGGGCTGAAGAAAAATATTGAGCCACTGTTCACTCCGTGTTTTTTTTTAAAAAGCTTTAATTACAACGGTTGAAACGAAAACCGTTGTAGAAAGCTGTGAAATAAAATCAGAAAACCAAATACCCTAAACCACAACGCTTAAAAACCCCTTTTAACAACGGTTACATAATAACCGTTGTGGAAGAAACAACTACAACGGTTTTGGAGCCAACCGTTGTGTATTTAGCGTTGTCTTTTTGAATATTTGTAGTAGTGCTGGTACAGTGAGATTGACACTTATCTCACTAGCTGCAAGTTTCAAAGAAGCATTAGTGAGGCCACTTTATATACCAAGACTGATGAAGAGGGAAAATTGATCATTGTCTCTATATATGTTGATGATATAGTCAAGGGCGGAACCAGGAATTTTTCAATGGGTGGGCTAGCTAAAGTTATTACCTTAAAAATCTTTTTTTTTTTTTTTTAACTTCCAGTTTCTATAGTCTTTCTAGAAATAAAAGTATACATTAAATCATATAAATCACGCTAGTTCATAATTTCATTGACTAATTTTTAATACGTTTTTTTCTTTTAATACAAGCGATATTTGTGGAGAAGGGAATCGGACCTAGGACCTCAAGTGCATGGCTAAATCCTAAATTCCAATAAGGTCTAACATAAAACAAATACATACTAATGAAACCAAAAAGCACATATTATTAAATGAAAAATATGTTTGACAACATAATTGAAAGTTTACTTATTTTAATGTGTATTTTTATTGATGTCTTGCAATTAAACTCATAAAGAATTGGTCTTTTTTGGACTACTAATAGGTTAATATATTGGGCGATGTTAAAAACAAGTCAAATATATAGGTTTCATTTTTTAAATTCCCCAAACTCCCCCTAGGCTACAGCCCACCTTAGTCATTAAGGTAGTTCCGCCCATGGATATAGTGTATACTGGAAACAGTAATGCATTGCTCAGTGAGTTTAAAAGGGACATGATGCAAAAGTATGAAATGACTTATTTAGGACTCTTACATCATTTCTTAGGAATGGGAGTTCTACAATCTGAAAAAGGGGTGTTTATTCATCAAAGCAAGTATGCAAAGTCCTTGCTTGTGAAGTTTGGCCTCGAGGATTGTAAATCAGCAACAATTCCTCTACCCACTGGTGAAAGATTAAAGAAAGTTGATGAAAGTGAATTAGCCGATGAAGGTCTGTTTAGAAAAATTGTTGGCAGCTTGTTATATTTAACTGCAACCAGGCCTGATATAATGTTTGCAGCCAGTCTGTTATCAAGATTCATGCACAGCCCCCACAAAGAAGCACATGGGAATTGCAAAAAGGGTTCTCAGATACATTCAAGGCACTCTCAGCTATGGCATTGAATTTACAAGGGACAAGAATGTTGTTTTGATTGGCTTTTGTGACTCTGATTGGGCTGGTAGTGAAGATGACAGTAGAAGCACATCTGGATATGCATTCAGTTTTGGTAATGGAGTTTTTTCATGGGCTTCAGTCAAGCAAAACACAGTTGCATTGTCAACTGCATAAGCTGAATACGTTTCAGCAGCTGAGGCAACAGCTCAAGCTATCTGGCTAAGGTTTGTGTTAGATGATTTTGGTGAAATGCAATCTAATGCAACGCCATTGTTTTGTGACAACATGTCAGCAATATCAATGGTTAAAAATACTGTTTTCCATCAGAGAACAAGACACATAAACCGAAGGCATCATTTCATAAGGGAAGCTTTACAAGAAGGGGTGCTTGACATGAAGTTCTGCAGAAGTGAAGAACAGTTGGCAGATATTTTTACAAAAGCTCTGCCCAAAGATCGATTCAATTACTTGAGGTTGAAACTTGGAGTGAAACCAGTAAGCAGCTTAGGAGAGGTTGTTGAGAGTTAAGCTACATACTAGCCTTGAATCAAGCTGCAGATGTTAATCCTGCAGATTAACAGTGAAGAGGATGAAGAACTCGAAGGAGCTGAAGAACTTTCCTTTTATAGCAATAGCCGTTATAGCGGTTATGTCCAACGGCTAGTTTTCTTACTATTTTGGGAAACTCTACAGCTGTCTTTCTTAGCTGTCTTAGTCCTATCTGTTGTAACGATTCCTAGCCTAGGTGTTAGAATCGTAGCCTCCAATGACCTTGAAAGGCTGGAGATGAATCCTAGTGTCCTAGATATTTTTAGGATCTGTTTTTGACAGAATGAGTCATGCATATATTCAGTGTTTTTGGCTCTAATGCAAATACAAGAAAATATACTGAAACAATTATTCTCTCTGAGTTTTTTCATTTTCTCCTCTGCATATGTTTTGTGAAAAAGGTTTTGTTTTGCTTTCTGAAAATCAATCACTGTTACCAGAAAGTTATAGGCCAAATTCTAACAAAAGCTTCCATCTGTATTTCTTCAGGTACATTCTGTCCACTCAGTTCTTTTCTTCATGTAGAAATTTTGGGAAGAATATTCCTAGCAGAGGCATATTCAAATGATGAATCCGTCAAGGTACCCCTCAAACTCAGTTTTGGAGGAATAGGCGTATTCAAATATTATCACTGGGGAGTTTGTAATTTTTTAGACTTTGATTGGAAGGAATTTTCCATGCTTCTTAAATTTGGTAATGAGGTCAGGGAATAATTGTTTAAGATGCATATAAGGGCAGTTTCATTTACTTTCCCAATTTTCGTTATTTCAATGACCTCATGTAGAACCACTACTACAATAATATAAAACAATGATACAGGACGCAAAATGAAAAAATTGTTGTGGTTTACAAAACCATTACAAACCATGACTGGTGTTATAATAACCGTTGGTGTGGAGTCCGAAACCCTTAGTTGATTTTAATAGCACGACGGTTGAAAGAAGTCACCGTCGTCTTTCAAATTAGTTTATTTTAATAGCATGACGGTTGAAAGAAGTCACGGTCGTCTTTCCAAGACGGGCTAATAAAAATTTCACTTAAGTGAATTCGCGGCCCTTCGCGAACCCATCTGGTTCGCATCTTTTCAATCTCTGTCTAAAGCTCCAAACCTAGCCTCCTTTCTTTTGAAATTCTTGGCCCTTAGTGCTCTTTGTCTTGTGGATCTTGTTGAACCTGTCCTTCTTTAGAAATAATAGACGACAGTACTTTTCAAAAAACCGTTGTCTTTACAGTTAATAAACAAGACAACGGTTTGTAGTAAAAGCGTCGTTTTTACATTTAATAGACGATGGTGTAGTTTTTCATTCAAAAGATGTCGGATATAAAGACGGTTTTCAATGCAAAAAGACGACGGTTTTCCCCCGTCGTCTATTTCAATTTTTGTAGTAATGAACAATACTCCTTAGCCTGCCTAAACTACACATACAGCTTACATCAAACACACTTCCTCACATGTAAAGAAAATTGTGCTGGGGAATCGTCCAGATGTGACCCATATGCATGTGGGCCCCCAAAGGAAGCCCTGTACAGGGGCATACTAGCTCAATGCTAGTGTCAAATCATAATTCTAAAAATTCGTTTCTTAAGAATTGGGATTAAAAGATAATTTGAAGTACAAATTTTCTTGGATTGGAATCAGTGGGGTCTTGGTGTAGTTATAGAAACATGAGAGGGTTGGGCACAATATTTTGTTTTTTCCATTTGCTTAAGAAGTAAACAACCATAAATTCCGTATTTGAAGAGTATTTCATCGGTTTGAACTTTTCTGCTCGCATTTTTATTTTCGGTTATCTATTCATAAAAAAAGCACCATTTGTATTTGTGTGTAGATTTGTATCTTACTTGTTCAAACTGAATTGTGTGAGTTCTTCTTTTGAAAATATATGCCTTTGAAATTTTAGCTCATATAGAAGTGGATATCTTACCTGAGGTGCATATAAGAGCAACTCCACCCATTTGCCCTTTGTCATGGCAAGAAGGGAGCTAGGGCAGCCACTATTCACGTGAATAGTCTTCTTGCCCTTGCATATAGTATTTTGTGTTTCCACCCATTGCCATGGCTAAGGGCAGTTACTATTCATTTTTTTGTTTTTTTCACAAATTTTTTTATCTCAATAATTAATTCGGATAATATTTTCGGGTTCCTACGTGTCAAGACTATTCATAATCAGATAAAATTTCCGGATAAGATTTTTGGGTTCAAATTTCGGATGAATTTCAAAATTCAAATTTCAGATAAATTTCAAATTTCAAATTTCGGATGAATTTCAAATTTCAGATAACATTTTCATCCAATCAAATCAAGCCACGTGGCATCTCTATCTGGCCAAAATTTTCTATAAATCCAGAGGCTGAGCTCATACCTCTCACACCACATCTTTCTTCATTTTCATTTCTGAGAGTTTAGAATTCATACTCCATTCTCAAATGGAAGATTTTAGGAGATGCTTGGAGAGGCAAGAGCGAGAAAGAAATGAGAGAAGTCGTAGAGCAAATGAAAGAAATAGGTTGCAGAGAGAAGAAGATGAACAAGTTGTCATAGCAGTGGCTATGCTTGATGAAGAGAACCAAGGTCGCCGCCGTGGCTCAGAAGTCGGCCATCGCCGGAATGTGGACAGACATAGGCAGTCTCGGGGTAAGAATATTTTGGAAGATTATTTTATCCCAACTTGTTTGTACTCTGATGTTGATTTTCGAAGGCGATATAGAATGCAACCCCATTTATTCAATAAAGTCATGCATGATATTTGCAATTATGATGCATACTTTGTTCAAAAGTGTGATGCTGCTGGGGTTGTCGGACTTCTTCCGGAGCAAAAGCTTATAGCAGTTATACGAATGTTGGCGTATGGAGCATCTGCTGATCAGGTGGATGAGGTTGCCCAGATGGGGAAGTCCACTACGTTGGAGGCCTTGGTAAGATTTTGTGATGTAGTTGAAACTCTGTACACTAGGGACTACTTGCTCAGGCCTACTCCCAGGGACCTCCAACGGCTTCTACAAAAAGTAGAATCTCGAGGATTTCCAGGAATGATTGGTAGCATCGACTGCATGCACTGGCAATGGAAGAACTGCCCAACTGCCTGGCAAGGTGATACGGAAATAGAAAAGGCCAAAAAAGTATCATCCTTAAAGCCGTTGCTGGCATCGACACATGGGTTTGATATGCCTTCTTTGGAGTAGCTGGATCACAAAATGACCTCAACGTGCTGGGTCAATCCCCGGTCTTCAACGATGTTTTGAGAGGCCAAGGCCCCAATATCACCTATGAAGTCAACAATACAGTCTACCAGACGGGGTATTATCTAGCTGACGGCATCTACCCGAGGTGGACCACATTTGTCAAATCCATTCCGAATCCCCGATCCCGAAAGCAAAAATTATTTGCTACCTATCAAGAAAAATACAGGAAAGATGTCGAAAGGTGTTTTGGCATCCTTCAAGCTCGGTGGTTGATTATTCGAGGTGCAGTCCGTATGTTTGATGAGGAGGTCCTCAGAAGCATTATGATGACTTGCATCATCCTCCATAATATGATTGTGGAGGATGAGTATAAAATTTTGATGTATTACTACTTGAATTACCCCCTTTCTTTGCCTTCGCAGCCTTTCAGCCAATAGGCCTCGGCTCCTTTTCGATGGGTGAGTCTTGACTCATAGGGGAATCGATAGGTGAATCCGATGTCATTGAATCACGGAGTGGTGTCTCGTTTAACATAACGTCGGGACCCGTGGGAATGATTCTAAAGCGTTTGCAATTTTTCACCACGTCCCAACATTCTTGATGGTTGAAACTTTTTTTGCCTTGCCCAATTGCACCAAACCACATCTATGCTTGAATCATCTATTAAAAAAAAAATAATGGACATTAAGAAATATTTAAAATATATTGGATATGCAAGTAACAAAAATAAAATAATGGAAATGCAATTAACCTTACAAATATATTGGAAGTGCAAGAAATATTAACAAAATATTGGAAATGCAAGAAATATTAACAAAATATTGAAAATGCAAGAAATATTAACAAAATATTGAAAATGCAATAAACATAAAAAATATATATATATATATATATATTAGGACATTAAACTTAATAAAACTCAAATTACAAAATACTTACCTCGTTACTAAGATTTTCCCCGCTTCTACGGTTGTCCATCTCTTTGGCCAAGGCATCCCTCCATTTTCCCAACTCTTTATTGAGAATTTTCCACCTACTAGACAATGCCATTTCCGTATGAGTCGACCCCAGAATTTTTTCACAAAATTCGGCATGAATTTGTTTCCACATATGAAAAAATTTCATCTCATTGCCTGTCACGGGACAATGACAAATTTGGAGCCAAGCCTCACATAAGGAAACATCTTCCATGGTGCTCCACGCCCCTCCGGTTTCGATTGAAGAAGCCATAAATATAAGAAATAAAAATACAATTTGAAAGAGAGGAAAATGTTGAGTAAAGAGTGAATAATAGTAGAAGTAGAAAAAAAAATGTATGAGGATTGGTGTTGAAAGTGAAGGGTATTGAAAGGTATTTATAGAAAAAAAAATCATAATATTTTGGTATTTTTTTAAAAAAAATTCAATTTTTTTTCATAATTTTATTGCCAAAAAAATGCCACCCGTTGGATTGGAGGAGAGAAGCAGATCAGAGCGCCCAGGGCTTGACAGCTGGCTTCTACCCGTTGGAGCTCGCGCAGGGCTGACGTCAGCGCACGCGAGTTCAAATTTTTTTTACCGTTGGCGCGTCATCAGCCCTTGGTTTGGGTCTCGGGCGAAACTGGCCTTCAGGCCAACCCGAGTTCGTGGGTTCCACTCCCCCCCCCCCCCCCCCCCGGGCCTGGGCTCCTCGCTGGAACCTCTTTTTTTTTTTTGCCTCCCCCCAGCCTTGGGCTAGGCTGCTCGCTGGAGTTGCTCTAATGAACATAGAAGTTTGCTGCACTAGTTGGCTATCAAGGTGCCATCTTCTAGAACTTTGCTGCTGTAGGGGTTGGTAAAGTCATGTAAGTTACTGTTTTACCCTCACTTTGGTCTAGGGTGATAAAAAATTGCTTCATGTTTGTTCAGTATAACCTAATTTTTTGTTTATCTACGGGTGGTTTTATTTTCTTTTAGTTTCCTGCTGAAAAATGAGGTATAGGTTTGTATTTGTTGTAGAGTGTGGCTTATGTAGGAATATAACCAAGTTAGTGATGCTTGAATATGTTGTTTTGAGCCAATTCAATGCGGAGCTTTTTCTTTGCGGCAATGTGGGCAGTTTTGCCGCGCTCCACGGAGACATGGTTCTGCCGTGCATATTTGTCTACATTTACACTGCTGTGTACCACTCTCTTGTTATAATATTGTTGTATGAAGTGAATTTTCGTTTTTGATGTAGGGACATTTATTCCTCTGTCATAAGTTTTACTTGGTTAACATTGTAAGTTGAAGTTATCTGTCCAAACAGCAACTGATATTCAAAGAACCAAAATCCATTCGCAAACTACACAATATGGATGATACTATCGCTGCCCATCAAACTTTTCATCTTGCAGTTTCAATTGTTCCAAATCCCATTTGGTGTCTTTTGCAGGATTATAAAAAATATCTTGAACAACTATCCTGCAGTTGAATTGCAGCAACTTCACATGATTTAGACATGTTGGGATTCTTGTACCTTGCCAATACCAGCAACATCACCAGTATAATAAGACACAATCTTTCAACAGAAATATGTTGTTCTTATTTGGATGCCTGTTTACAATTAATGTCTGGTTTTCAACAAATCTTCATTGGAAATTATGAAATAGATAAATCTGTTACATTTCGTCCCCAACATACATCAATTCCAATGAATGAGATAGAAGAATCATAGACAAAGTATTTGTGTGGAATGAAAGCATTAGATAAATCCGGCTTGCAAACAGTTTCTTTCATCCTCTCATAAATCCTGGATGCATCAATTGAGAAGAAATGTATTGCCTTATTGTTCGGTTCATTTTTACACATGATTTTTCATGTTATTCACCCACTATTTTGAGTTAGTTCTTGACATTTTATAGCTTTTTACTTCCTTTTTGTGTTTTCTTAGATTTTACCTTGGTTGGAATGAAAATGAGCTAAAAGTGCATTATTTGTTATAAATTCTGTTTTGGTTCATTTTCGTAGGTCAACTTCTTGGCCTGGGATCAGCATGCTCTGGTGCTCGGATGAGGTGAAGATCTTCATGAAACTTGTTCCAATGGATGTTAACTACAACATATCCAAATTTGAGCTCCATTGGACAAGTCTTGCCTATCCAACCAATCCAGCATGTCACCACAGCTCCAGAAATCCGAACTAGTCCAGCTTTTACCTCCAATGTGTCACTTGATTCTTCTTGTTACCATAACACTTGGTAACAAGACTTTACCTTAGTGAAAGAGCATATTTTCAAGGACAAAGCTTCATCATGGCAAGGGGACAATGGGTGAAGGCTTTAGAGAAAAGAATGAGTTTTATATGCAAAGGGGAGCTGGAAAGGAGGAGAGAGGGAGGTAAAGGGAGAGGCATTCTGATTTGGATGAGCCTTTGAACGTGAGGGAATTCTGAATTCTATCATTTTCTACAACACATAGCAGATTTTGGGAGAGCTTGGAGCTAGGAGAAAGCCAAGGTGCAGCCAAGCAAAGTGGAGAAGAAGACTTCCACCATTGAAGACTTCAAGCTTTCACCACTTTCACAAAATCTGTAACTTCTTTCTAATTTTGTTTTGAGTTTGTATTTGGAATAAGTATGAGCAACTAAACTCCATAGCTAGGGCTTAGGTTGAAGCCCTAAACATGATTACCTTATTGTTTTGATGTTTGAGTGTATCAATTTCTAGATATTGTTGATGAATTCCAATTCACCAAATTAATCTATCATTGATGTGTGTTTTTCCTTGGTTGGCCATCTTTGAAAGCATGCTTATTGAGATTGTTGGGATTATGTGTATATTCATGTTTTCCTAAGCAATAAATGGATGGAGTAAGAACCATCCATGTGAATTGGTTTCTTGAATACCTAATGTAAACACCATGCTATTAGGGTTCTTGTGATGTTCATATTCTCTTTGAACTTAATGGGTTTTCCTTGCAATCGAATCGAAGTACGAACCATACCTAGGTTCGGTTATGAGGAGAGCACAAGTATTGTAGCACGAACCATGCACTTTACATATATTAGAGAGAATCAATACATCTTGAGCCACGACCCATGGTCTTGATTGCGAACATCTTCATTAACACGTTTAGAGTTCATCACTTGAGTATTCATGAACTTGGGTAGAATTGTTTAGGGTGGATTCCGAAACCCTAGTGTTTGTTACATTTTACTCTCACATTTTGATAACTCATCTCTGCCATCCTCATTTAAATTCCAAGTCCATTTACTTTCATGCAATAGAAATAGGTCACTTGAAACAAATCAAACCCCCCCCCCCCCCAATGTGTGTGTGAGTTGTGCGTTTGACACGTTATGTGTCTTTGTTACTGAATTTTGTTTGTTTCCGTAATTGTTTTGGACTTTTGGTCCGCTTGGTGTTCTTGTATTTTCTGTGCTGAATCCAACCGTATAAAGAACGTGAATTTTGGACAAACGGTTGGAAAGTTATAGGCAAAACACTGGACAGAGGTCGAAACTGAAAAACAGAGAATTTCGACTCTGGAAAAAAAGACCGGTCGCCACTGTTCATGAGACCGGTCGCTCATCACGTCAAAATTTGAGTTTCGAATCTGTAAAAAAGACCGGTCGTCACTGTTCATTTTTCACTGTTCATGTACTATTCACGTACTGTTCACACACTGTTCACAGGTGATAAAGTGGTGATAAAATGGCGATAGAAAATGCTGTTTGTGTTTTTCTTTAGTTTTCTTGTGTTGTTTCATTTCTTTTACACTTCTGTACTTATTTTTAGTTTCCATTTTGCATTTGTGTATTTGTGGTGTGTCAAGTAAGTGTTCTTTACGTACTCAAATTAGAACTTATAGGAAGCCGACAAGTTCTTCGTGGGATCGACCCCGTACTTACAAAATCTATACTTCAATAGATTCGTGCACTTGCGGGTATTTTTAATTGGTTGTTTGCACATTAATTTGTGTCCTCTTAGGAATGCAACACTTATGCAACTTAAAATCTCAGAAACTGCTTGCCCCTCAACATACCTCTTGATTATCAGACCATTATTCGGAAATTTAGTTCGTTTGAACAGCTAAACCTGGGGCTCACATAAACCACTTTGGAACTTCATTGCCTGAAAATTTAATATCAAACGTAGAGCGCTAAGAAAAAGGATTTAACCCAAAACAAAAAGAAAAAAAAATTCACACCCTGAAAACTACAACATATACCATTCAACATTGGTAAGTTTGAATTGAACACAAAACGCAGATATATGAGCAGAAAATGCAAAGATATCATTCAACATTTAATGGATTTACATACTTTGGCTCCTCATTAAGATCGATGTGGCTCCTCTTTGGGTGATCTGCTGGTCCCGTAAACAAGGTAAGGCATTGAGCTTCATGATCACCAATGTCGAGGGCGTTAGCACAATGATCATCGTCAAGTGCCATGAAATCTGATTCGCGAGGCCTCTTGCCAAGACTAGTCTTTGATGCTGAAGACAAGGAAGTCGATTCGTAGTCTTGGTGTTGATCATCATTCGCTTCAGGCAACAACCGCTGATAAAAATCTTTAGTCACACTGACATCAGCAACCTGGTGGCCTAATAGGTGGACCCCGCAGGGAATTTTAACGATTGCGGACACTCTGCCATACACAGACAAGAGAAACTCACCTTTACACATATTACCTGAAGCGAACCAATCCAATCCAATCCAATAATGGAACCAATCCAATAATGGAATACACTTGAGCCACACATGACCTTCCTCTATCTCGTAAATATTCTCCATCTCGCAAAGAGGTATCTTGCGAGGAGATATCTCATTGACGCGTTGTCCATTGAGACTAATCGTGAAAGAAATATATGAAATAGATACCTTAGCAACAACACATAGAACCAATCTTAACGTCTCCCATTTTAAATTTGGAGGAATTTCAAAACTAACTTCACATCTAGCCTCGTATTCCTCTTCCTCCTCTTTAACTAGTGTTGCATCTTTACGACAGCTGAACCACTTTGGAACTTCATCGCCTGGAAGAATAATGTCGTAATGAAAACGCGGATTCAGATAAATATTTTCTGTGATGTCGTAGTAGCCGCGTAGTCTAACGCAATTGGTCAGACTCAGATACATACTGACATCATCCGGTGGAAGTTCTGGAATTTTCTCCAATGATGTGTAGTTATCCAGCAATACCCAAGACACTTCTGGAATTTTTACCAATGATGTGCAGTTATCCAGCCATACCAGACTTACTTTTGGTGGAAGCACTTGTTCTGGAATTTTCAGAAGACTCTTGCAATCTCTCAAGTTAAGATTCTCCAAGTTGACAAATTTGCTAAAGCCTGTCGGAAGATTGACAAAATTGTTTCCCGATAGATCAAGTTTTGTTAATGTGGACCAGCAATCAAGGGGCAGGACGAAATCACTTTTTGATAGATTGCATCCTCTGAGTCTAAATGCATATAGCTTGGGAAGCAGCTGTAATTCGAAGTTGCTGGATGAAGTTACTAATTTTTTAAGACCAGTAAGATATGCAATTGATGAAGGAAATTCTCTTATGCCACTTCCTGATATGTCCAAAGTCCATAGTGATTTCATCTCGACTTCTATTTCTGGGAAACTCTCAAGCCTTTCGCAATCACGAAGGGAAAGTTCACTCAGGGAGTTCAATCTAAGTCTTGTTGCAAACCTCGTAAGGTTAACGCATCCATCAAGATTCAATTCAACAAGTTTAGGCATATTCTGTGAGACAAAAACATAAAATAGGAAATTATCAAATCGCACCCTTAAAATAACAACTTCAGGTTTTAATTTTAATTTTAGTTTAGTTTTTTTTTTTTTTTTTGCTAGATAGGAAAATGAGAGTGAGAATGAAAGGGAGGATGAGCGGGAAGAGTAACAAAAAAAAAACAAAAACTTGAAAGTAATTCCATCTTCTTCACCTCTAGTTCTGGGATACTCTCAAGCCTTTTACAACCACAAAGGTAAAGTTTTTCCAGGGATTTCAATCTATGTCTTGTTGCAAACCTCATAAGCTTAACGCATCCATCAAGTTCCAAAGTAACAAGTTTATCAAGGAGTCCAATAGAATCATCAATCTCAACCAAACTTGTACACCTAGTTAGATTCAAGTGCTCTATGTTTGGGATCTCGGATAAGTCAGGAATTTTTTCTAAAAATTGAGAACCACTTAAATCCAAAGTTCTCAGCTTTGCCGAATGCTGTGAGTCAAAAAACAAATTAGGAAATGATCAATCACTGGTTTCAAAAGATTTTTGTTTCTTTTTTCCTTCTGAATTATGAACTCTAATATGAATAATAAAAGATGAAAATAATTTCAAATACATACCTTAAATCTCTCCAATTTTCTGATATGACTGCATCCTTTGAGACAAAATTTAGATAGGTTGGGACAGAGCTGTAATTCGGTATCCTTAGCTTTCAACGTGTCAAGCCCAGTAAGATATGCAATAGATGAAGGCAATTCTCTTATGCCACTTCTTGATATGTCCAATCTCCATAGTGATTCCATCTCCACCTCTATTTCTGGGAAACTCTCAAGCCTTTTGCAATCACTTAGATTAAGTATTATTAAGGATTTCAATCTAAGTCTTGTTGCAAACCTTGTAAGCCTAACACATCCTTGAAGATTCAATGCAACCAGTTTATCAAGGCGTCCAACAGAATCATCAACCTCAACCAAACTTGTACACCCATATAGATGCAAGTACTTTATGTTTGGGATTCCGGATAAGTCAGGAATTTTTTCTAAGAATTGACAACCACTTAAATTCATAGATGTCAGCATTGGCATATTCTGTGACACAAAAACATAAAATCACACCCTTAAAAAAACAACTTCAGATTTTTTTTTCTTCCTGAAAATAAGAACTCTATTTGAAATAATAATAAATAAGTAATTAATTTAAATTGTTACCTTCAATTTCTCAAATCTTCTAATACTACTGCCAGGCATATTGAACACAGCAAGATGTATTGGATCAAACTCGGATGGCAAAGATTGTAACTGATATCCATTCCAATCAATCCATCTTAACGCTTTGGGCAGATAGTTAATGTGCCCACATAGAGATGCATTACAGTTTATGAAAATTTGAAGATTTACCATATTACGGAAGCATTCTGGATTCAAGGTTATCTCAGCTAGTTCTGGAAACTTCACCATTATGCCTTTAATATTTCTTGTTCCCTAAGATGGAAAAGCATTAATTAGGAAACGAAGTCATTGTACAATCCAAAATGCAAGCACATTTTGTTAAGAAAATTATAGGTTACATAAGGTATTCTTTATTGTCAAATTGAATACAATAACATATATTATACTTACTGTATTTTCCGTTAGAACTAGCTTGACATCCTCGTAAAACCACAGTCTACTACGCTTGCCGGGATCATTGGGGGATTCTTTGCGAACTATATCCTTGCCCAGGTTTGCTAGCAAGTCGTGCATTAAAATCCTATCATCCCATTCAATAGTTATCATTGCCTTATCAACGAGTACTTCAATGCAATTTTTGGGGACCATTCCTAGCACATAGTTCTTATTTTCACCCTTGAAGAAACATGCAATGTCTAGAAAAACTTCTTTCGTGTAATCATCCAGGGCATCATAACTTTTTTGAAGTATTCTTTCAATACTTGTATAAGGTTCTCCTTTGTAATCATCTAATATAACTTGCCAACGTTCTATAGGTTTATTACGAAGATGAGAACCTAAAATTGTTAGAGCTAGTGGAAGGCCATCAGCTAAAGCTATTGCACGTTGTGCGAGTTTCAAATAATCTTTTGGAGGTTCACTTCTTCGGAATGCATGGCAACTGAAAAGCTCAAGAGGTTGGTTGTAATATAACTTCTTCACCTCGTATACCAACTCAATTTCACGATTGTCTAGCAATCCCCTATCTTTTGTAGTAATGATTACTCTACTACCCTCACCAAACCAATCATCTCCAGCCAAGTTGTCTAACTGCTCCAATTCATCTACATCGTCAAGAATTAATAGAATTTTTTTATGCCTCAACCATTTCATTATAACACCAAATCCTTCATCAACATTGCCAATTTTCAATTTTTTGCCTAGAATCTTATCAAGAAGATTCTCCTGTAGCTGGATTAAGCTCACTTCTCTAACATTTGGCAAGAAACAACTTCCTTCAAACTTATGGGCAATTTCATTCCATATAGCTTTTGCAATTGTTGTCTTGCCTATTCCAGATGCCCCCCATATCCCAACCATGCGACGACCATTCCCACCAACATCTAAAAGCTTTTTCACATCTTGTACATGAGACCGAATTCCAACTGGGTACTTGGCCACATTCAAATATGTGCGGCCCAGTACTTTGCTTAAGATTCCATCAACGATGTCGTTGATAAATTTAGCTTCATACCTGCCAGTTTAACCAAATTAGACACATTTAAATATCCAACCACGCAAAAGAACACGACATACTGAAGTAACAATTAAATGTAACCAAAGTAACCAAAGCATTTCCACATCTTTTACAAAAGAATACTTTTCTTTAATGAGTAACAATTAAATGTAACCAAAGTAAAAAAGAAAAAGAAATTAAGTTAACTTGAAAAAGATAGATAACCCTAAAATATAGAATCAAGACACTAAATTTAACATAATGCCCTACAGCTATCGAAAATATAAAAATACAAATAAAATAAAGATCTTCTCCCTACAATTTTATATTTTTACAAAAGGATACTTTTCTTTAATAATGAGTAACAATTAAATGTGTAACTAGAGAAAGAAGAGAGAAAAAAATTAAACTTGAAAAAGATAAAGATAGAAATATACTCTCCATCCTTGAAAGTATGTCCGGACAAATTTGCTGCTTTTGTAAGAGCTTTCCTCCATATGAGCACCTTCTTCTCGTTATCTTTGAATTTGCTTTCAATAAGGCCTTCAAAAGCATCTCCAAAACTATTTGTTTGCATTCGCACATGAGATGGATCCACCTTGTAAAAAATGGGCAGAACTATTTGTTGCTTTGATTGTTTACATTGAAGGATCTTGTCAAGTTCATCCAAGCACCACCTCGAAGATGCATAGTTTTCAGAGAATACAATGAGAGAAATTCTTGATTCTTCAATTGCTTTGACAAGGGCTGGCGATATTTCTTCTCCTCTTACAAGCTCTCGATCAATGAAGGTGTAGATGCCCTTATCACACAAGGCCTTGTACAAATGATCAGTAAAATTGGTGCGTGTATCCTCACCTCTAAAACTCAAAAACACATCATATGTCCATGATGAATCATGACTGAAAGAAGAAGAAGAAGGAGAAGAAGAGACTGGTTGAGTGGTTGTAGGGGGCAGATTTGAAGGAAGTTGAGGTTCCACCCCAGAATCAATTGGCAATGGGGGAGCAACCCAACTCCTGATAAACCTGGATAAGAATTTGAAGAACATTGAAGAATTGAAGAATTGAAGAAGAAGCAGAGAGAATCTTATCTGATTTTGTATTGATTTTCTTTCTTAATAAAACGATACAGTAAGAACTAAGCTTATATGCATGACAAATAGCTTAAGGCTTAAACAAACTCAACAAAACTCACGTGTTGGGTATGGCAGTGGCGATCTGGTTAGATTTATGAGGGCTTGACGAAGCAGTTTCCTACAACCTTCAATGTGGACGTGATTAAGTTAAAGGTGTGAGGAACTTTCGTTTCAACTTCAAGTCATCAAACGCTGAATTTTCTTTTCACTACCTTTTCTTGGCTGAAAATAAATTGCTTTAAGATAGTGCACATGGCCAGTATTGCTAAATAGCATAAATGGGCCTACATTGACAGCTACAAAAGTGGTCAAACGGTGATATTTCTTTCCCTTCTTTTTTCACCGACGCGCTTTCTTTCAAATGATGGTCTTTGTATCCAAAGATTTTGTTTTTGAGATATTTAGTCATATACCCATTCTTAACACTAAAACTATAAATAAACCTTACACCATTTAATTTTTATAAACAAACCAAAAAAACATCCAAAAAATAACAGCTAGCCCATATTGAATTTAATTTTGATTATTAAATTACTTTGATGCCCTATTAAGTGTTTTGGGCTTTTTTATGAGGTTTCGTGGTTGGATTTGTTTTAAGAAATCAATGGCAGTTTTGTAATTTAAAAGAAGTTAAAAACCTTTTTATTATGTTGAAAATGGATTTTGGGTGTGTTTCTAAAGTCAATTTCATATATAGTTTTTTTTATATATAATTTAGGCTCTATATTGGGTATAATAGTGAATTCCCCATTGTTTTTTTGTTTGAAAATAAAAAAATTGAAAGATTACTGAAACGAGTTTTATGGTTTGTTTTTTCTTAAACTGGTCTAATAGCAGCAATGTTATTTAGTTATAGTCAGTTGAAGCAGTTTCTTTGTAATGCGAAGGTACCATCAAGGCAACTTCTCGTCTTCTTTTCCTAGATGTGAAGGTACCTACTTTTTGGCTAAGGTACCTCTTCACTATTATTAAGGCTGGTTTGTATCTCTTTTCTTTCAATACATGGTATCTTCGATGGAAAATGTCACTACTACAAAATCTAGTTATGGTCACTAATATTATTTGTGCTCTTTAGTATAAAACGACACATTTATTCGTGCTCTATATTAAAAGCCACACTGCAGCTACAATAAATTGGTCAGTGTCCTCTACAGGAGTTTCTATTGCTCATGAAGCACAATTTTACCATTTTCGTGTACTTTGCTCAATACTTTTGAGCACGAAAGTGTCAGATCTGATTTGACTTCTATATATACACACCAATTATTCATTCGTGTCCAAAGTATTTTTTAATGAAAAAAAATTTGATTGCAAAAAATACCTAAACCACCTCCTTTTTTTTTTTTTTTTTCCTCTCTCTCTCTCTCACCACCACCACCATCGATTTTCTCCCTCACTGTTTCTCAACCATCAACCATTACCACCTCCTATGCCCCTCCACCATCTAAATCAGCCCAGTTCCTCTTTCTCTCTCTTTCCCCACCTCATATCCCTCCACCATCCACTTCCTCTCTCTCTCTCTCTCCTCCCGATCTGGGTTTTCAGATCGCAACCGCAAAACCTGCCCAGATTCGTGCCCTACCACCAACAATTTCCGCCCAGTGCCTTCTATACCTGTCTCCCTCCAAATCTTCTCTAGACACCCATCACCAATCTTCATATTATAATCTCTAAACCCAGCCAAAATCGAGCCCTGCACTCACGATCTCTCGCAGTTGTCAATCTGAAATGTGGGTTGGGTGTGGTTTCGGTCCATGTGGATGCAGATGGCAGTCGCTGTAATCTGTGTTAAGGGAGGCGACTTTGGAGGGTGGCGGCAACATGGAGACAGAGAGAAGGAGAACGGCTGAGAAGCTTTCCGAGGGAGAGAGAGAGAGAGAGGAAGTTTTGAGATATTTTCTAGGGTTTAAAACTTTTGGGGGAGGCGTACCCAATAAAACACCAAAAATTAATTAATGATAACTTTAGGGGGAGGCCGGTTTTACACTTTACGTTTTCGGGGGGTCAAAGTTTTAAACTTTGCTATTAAAATAAAACCCTTAAACAAAGTTAGAAAATAAAAAGTCACATCACATGTAAATTATTGTAAATTATTGGGCACAAAATGATTTTTGTGTCTAGTATGTGAGATAAAGACACAAAAATTTTGTCATTCCAAATAATATCACCTTTTTTTTTCTAAAGAATGTCTTAGATAATACATATATAATTAGTTTTGCCACGATTTTTTATGCCTAATGTAAAATTGTGCCCTATGTGCATGAATTTAACACAATTATTTGTGTTTTATAAGAAAAAAGCACAAATTTGATTTATTTGTGCCTAATGTTAAAAAGAATGCACAATATTGTATTTTGTGCCTTTATGCTCGTGGTCTTTGCCCAGTTTTTTTGTAGTGTGTATTCTCTCTCACAATGGGAGGCTCTATGTCCGCGACTTTATATTTGAGGCTCTAAATTTTTTATGTCGTAATTTAGTTTACGTGTTAATGTTCTTTTTTATTCTTTGGCTTATTATCACAAAAGATCCCTAAGGTTTACGAAACTATCAGATTGCATCCTTAATGTTTTTTTGTGTCATTGGTGGTCCTCAAGGTTAGTATGTGTAATCACAAATGGTCCCTGCCATTAGGTTCCGTTAAAAACTCCGTTAGTTTGCTGATGTGACATATATATATATATATATATCACAAAACATCCCTGAGGTTTACACACCACCTATCACAAATGGTCCCTGTGAATTTTTTTCATTTAAAATTCATAAAATTTTGGTTTTTCTTTTTTAAATCTTATGAATTTTAAATTATTTTAAAATATATATTGTATTTTAAATACACATGACACTATATTATTTTAGATGTGGCCTCCACATATATGCCACATCAACAAACTAATGGAGTTTTAAAAAAATAATTTAAAAATAATTAAAATATAAAAATGAAAAAAACCAAGGGTTTAGGGTTTATAAATGGTCCTCAAGGTTAAAATCCTTATATAAATGGTTTTTTCATTTTTAAATTTTATGAATTTTAAATTATTTTTGAAAAACTTCATTAGTTTGTTGGTGTGGCATATATGTGGAGCCCACATCTTCTAAAATATAGTGTCATATGTATTTAAAATACAATATATATTTTTAAATAATATAAAAAAAAGAAAACCAAAATTTTATGAATTTTAAATTAAAAAATTAAAAAATTTCGCAGGGACCATTTGTGATATATGTGTGAACCTCAGGGATGTTTTGTGACATGTATATATGCCACATTAGCAAACTAACGGAGTTTTTGACGGAACCTAACGGCATGGACCATTTGTGATCACACATAATAACCTTGAGGACCACGAGTGACACAAAAAAATATTAAGGATGCAATTTGATAGTTTCGTAAACCTTAGGGACCTTTTGTGATACTAAGCCTTATTCTTTTATTTAGTTATTTACACTAACACCCATTAAGCTTTTTGGCCATTTCACAAAACTCCCTGGAGTTTTAGAAATTACACAAACAGCGCTCAAGATTTCAAATTGTTTTCACAAAACTCCTTTTTATTAATTTTTGGGTTAATTTCAATTTAGTACCATGAACTCTCATCCTTAAAGCATGTTTATCCTTGCACTCTAATTTTTAACAATCATGCACCCTAATCTTTTTTATTTTTTGCAATTTGATTTCGATCGTCAAAATTTCCCTTAATTGTCCACGTGGCATGCATGGGTCCCACCTTTTCGCTGCTTTCAATGTCAATTGAAGGGTATTTTCGATCAATTTGTGTCTTCCGCAAGTACTTTTGTTAAAAAAATTATGACACATTTTTTTTGCAAATTTGAGAGGGAAGGCACCAATTCCGCAAGTGCTTTTGTCAAAATTAACCCTTAATCTGCATTACTAAAATTGAGCCATTGTGGTTTTGTAAGTGGCATGAAAATTCAAATGAGACTCTGAGGCAGACAAGTCTCTTCCAAGTGCATGTCCTAGGGTGGGCTGTGTGGGTTTGGTATGTTTAAATATATTTTTTTTTCCGGATTTTTAGTCCCACCTTTTACTATTATTTGCAATTGATATAAACTGCTATATAAAAAATAATAATTACAGAGTTGCTTTCATGTCATGTGGGTTCTGACCCATGATGAGAGGGTGCATGTGCTTCATTTGGACCTTCATATGTGTTTTCTAAGTTGTTTATCTCAGCAACAGCAACAGAAGGAACCATATTATCTCAGCAACATTAACACGGTCTTTTTCATCTTCATTTTCAAACCCCAAGTGGGAACTCACTTTTCCTAGCCCGCTTCCACCTTCAAGGGTACGAACCTTCAAGGTAACTTCTTATTTTTAACAGTCACTCACTTTCTTTCACTACATGATAAATATGTATTTTGTTCAGGATTTTGAATCTCTGCATAATAATCATGCATTTACCTGCATTTTGTTACATTTAACCCTTGCCTTGACCTCTGTTTTCCTGATGAAGATAAGAAACCAAAAGTGTCAGAGTTTGTGAAAACTTAAGAAAATGTATATTTATATTGTCATAGACTAGTTGGAACTCTTTCTTTTGTTTACTAGCCCTCACCGTATTTATTAATATTATCAAGATTTGTGAGGTTAAAATTTTCTATATAGATATTGTAATCTCAATGGGGTCTTCTATGTCTCCCTATCCTTTTTTCCCATTGATTTGAATGGTATTTTTTTACATGTCAACACAGTTTTTGTCTTATGCTACGTACCTACACTACAGTGTGAATGTGTTGAATTAAATGATAAGGAACATTCAAGGAAACTTCTCCTCTTGGACGGTGATACCTACTCGGACAGTTGGTGTCAATTGCCCCCCATTGACCCTTTTCTTTTACTTACAAAACAGGCCAAATACAAACTAGACTGTACCTTTGCCGCACCATGTTTGTCTAAAGCATCTTCACATGGTAGATCACCCTGTGGAGTATTTTCATACAATCAAAGCCAAAAGGGCCATAAGTACCAAATCAAGTATAAATTTTAGTGCCTTTGCTACAATATATGCTATAACAAGAAACATATTCAAAGCAAAGGCATATCAATGTCTTTTAAGTAGTGCCTAATTACTGTGATGAAAGTCTTCTAAGTGAAGGGTAAGGAACCTTCGAGGCAACTTCTCATCTTTTTGGTAGTGGCGATGTGGTTAGATTTATGAGGCTTGACGAATCAGTTTCCTACCACCTTCAATGTGGAGGCATGTTGACAACTGGTCTAATGGCAATGTTGACGACTCTATCTCTATGGTATATAGTTATAGACTAGTCAGCCGAAGTAGCTTCTTTGTAATGTGACGGTACCTACAACGTATTGAAGTGAAGGGTAAGGAACCTTTAGGGCAACTTCTCATCTTTTTGGTAGTGGAGCTGTGGTTAGATTTATGAGGTGTGACGAATTAGTTTCCTACCACCTTCAATATGAAGGCGTGTTGACGACTGGTCTAATGGCAATGTTGACGACTCTATCTCTATGGTATTTAGTTATAGACTAGTCAGCCAATGCAGTTTCTTTGTAATGCAACGGTACCTACAACGTGTTGAAGTGAAGGGTAAGGAACCTTCAACAGGGCAACTTCTCATCTTTTTGGTACAGGCGTTGTGGTTAGATTTATGAGGCTTGACGAATCAGTTTCCTACCACCTTCAATGTGAAGGCGTGTTGACAACTGGTCTAATGGCAATGTTGACGACTCTATCTCTATGGTATTTAGTTATAGACTAGTCAGCCGAAGCAGTTTCTTTATAAAGCGACGGTACCTACAGCGTATTGAAGTGAAGGGTAAGGAACCTTCAAGGCAACTTCTCGTCTTTTTTCCAGATGAGCTTTCTTTCAATATATGATAGGACGTCCACTTCTTGACTAAGAAATGAGGCTCTATATATGGATTTTACATTTGAGCCCCTAAATGTTTAATGTTGTAATTTAACTTATGTGCTAATTTTCCTTTTTATTCTTTTATTTTCTGTAAATGTATTTGGTGGAGAAGAAATGAGGCGGGTATTTAAACGAAAAATTGGGTTGAAAAACTTGAAATCAATAAATGAATAAATCAATAAGCATTGGGCTAAAAAAATCCCCCAAAAACACAGCCATTGGATTGGCTGTAAATAAAAGGGAAAGCATTAAAAGAAAAAAATATCTAAAGTTACCATTCGATTTTGGAAAAAAAAAAAACAATAACATGTTGGAACTGAGAAATGGATGGTCTTTAAGTTAGCGAAGAATATAATATTGTATACTAGCTGAAAAAAAAAAAACAATAATAAAGCGGACGGAAAATTTGCTTGGTGTCAGCTACAATCGCATCATAACTTCTCATAATACTTCATAGGCCATATATGTCAATGCATCATAAATTTTTCCGTGTTGAAGATTCTTTCATCAAGAACGACATTCTACTGATAATACTTATATTTGATTTAATCATTTTTCTGTTGATATGGACTTCATAATTAATAACTTTGATTTATATAGTTTTCAGATCCGTCGCGGATCTTGGTTGAAACTTTTACTTCTTAAAAAAAAAAAAATTATTATGAGTTTTTTTTTTAGTATCTTCTTGACTATATAGTGTATTCGTCAATGATCTATATTTTCATTAGAGCATCTGCAATGGCTGTTGAATAATTTAATACAATATTAGTTTAATAAATTGAACTATTTTGGCATCTATTAAATTGAACTGCAGTTTTACTTGCAATGATACACTTCAATAGCTTCAATTTATTGGCATGTGGGTCTCATGATTAGCCTATTGCAATTCAATAGAGGGCTCATCTATTGCAATGAACAAAATCAAACTATTGAAGTTGATGTAAACATTTTATTTGGAATTGATGAATGAATGGGTCAAAACAAAATCTAAGACCTGCATAGATGAAAACAAATGCAAATCTGGCAATTTTCATTTTATTCTAAGTACAATAAAGAATTCAGAAAATTGTAGTGAAACTATGAGATAACATAACAATGTTCACAAGTAGAAATGCTTTTGATTTTGCAATCTAAGAGGCCTAATTCTTTACTTTTGCCCTGGACCATAAAAAACTCAGGCCGGTCCTACAAAACATTCTTCAGTTTTTACAAGCAAGTTTTTCAAAGTTTAAATCCTGATTTCTTTTTATTTTTATATTTCTAGTAATTTGAGAATTTTTTGTTGCATAACAAACATTAAAGAATTCACTAGACAATTTTCTAAAGGAACAACAACGCTACTCCTCTTCACAAAATGATCATGCATTAGAGCTGAAGCAAATTTTCAAACGTTCACATTCATCACGATGTCGGCATATATAATATATGGGCGCTTGAAACAGTAAAAGTATTTGAACTTCCAGTAAAAATACAAAAATAAAAAAAAAACTAAATATCCTTATAATTTAAACAATACTAATGTTATTCATAATTAATTGAAAAAAATAACATTACAATTAATCTACAATTGTTGCCGACGAAGGTTTCATATATCATGAAAATGTCGCATTATATTTGCATTACTAATACAAGAAAAAACATCTTTCTCAATGTAAACAACCAAACTGTCACTCAACCATTGATTCCTTATAGTCTATAGGATTACGTATAGAAGCTAAACGACGACATTAACGTGTGAGAAACGTTGATGCTGATATGTATATATGTCTTTGGTGTTGGTTCAAAGACAGTCAGGCCATCGTAGACTAGATATATAACGTTGGAACAAACACATTAGTAAAGAGGAAGAAACAATTTGACTTTCAAAGGGACAAAATATTTAGGTTTTTTTTAAATAATTAAGTTCATTTTAGCAGGACATATTATACAAAAATCCATATAGAATGTATTTAGAAATAAAAACTCAAAACTAGCCACTTATCATTTTTTAATTGATTATTGGTGTAAAAGCCTTGGAAAACATAAAAATTACAACAATGTCATCAATGGTTGTTTCCATTTGGGTCCGTGTCATCAACTAAAAGTATATACATGTTGATATATGGAAAAATAATACAACTTACCTAGTGATTTACGACCCATTTTGTAACTTTTCGTTTTTCATTTTCAGTTTTTATACATATATTTTAAAGCAAGAAAATGTATTGGAGAAAGGAAGATGTTCAGAAGGATGGACGAATGATGGTGCAAGAGAGGTAAAAGAAAATATGTTCAGAGTACTACTACATATAATGAAAACACCAACCGAAATAACTTTTTATATTCCCGTAGAAAAAAAGTTTTTCTGCATAAATGGAGACAAAACTAATATATCGTGTACAAAATACTTGCCGCACACGTCCTCATCCATTCAGTCATCATATCTCCATAGAATCTTTAGTTTTTCTCCCATATTGAGTGGGACTAATGTTGAAACTCACAAGTCTTCACCACTAAGTCTTCACAATAATTTTACCCAAAACAAAAAGTCTTCACAATAAATTCACAAGTCTTCATCAATAAGTTTCAGACTTTGAAAAGTCTTCCCAGTATTTTCTTTCATATATATCACTTTTCTTTTCTTGATTGCAAGACGGTTTGGGGAAGAAAGACTTTGGCGTTTTTCATGCACTTGAGTCATGGTCTTTGTCTCTTATTGAAATTGGAATAATGAAATGAAATTGATAGAAGTGAGAGATTTCTTGGATTTAGGGATAAGAAAATTCAGAGAAGGTTTTATTGTGTGCTTGAGTGTGATATATGTCCTACCTAATGCGAAAATTTATTTTACAAGCTCATGCGAAAATTTAAACAGCTCAACTCAACTCAACTCAACTCAACAATCAATTTTGGAAACCAAAAGCAGCACGATCTTGAGAACGCCAATTTCAAGAACAACAACATACAAAAAAGAAAAAGAAATAAAAGTTAAATTTGTGTCGAGTAAGAAAAAGTATTTAATTATTTGGACGAAAGTAAATTACGTACCCATCTAAACAAAATCATAGATTGTCGTCTGAAGTGGATGGTTGCTCTCCCCTTGAACTCGAGACCTCTGGTCTATAGGTCAGGGCTCTTTTTCACTGAACTAGATCTCATTGTCTTACAACCGCTTTCTTAGATAAAGTTTATGGAGAAATTGAAAAAACAAACACCGAAAGTTTTTCTTTTGTTTTTTTCACTTTTGCTCAAATGATTATAGGGATATTTTAGTAACAATGTTTCATTTCATTGTATGAAGAACTTTCGGTGCAAGTGCAACTACATAATAGAGGGAACATGTAATGATTCTTTTGGGTATTAAACTCCTTTTTGCAGGAAAAGAAAAGAAAAGAGATGGCAGCCACAATCGCATCATAACTTCTCATAATACTTCATAGGCCATATTCAATGCATCATAAATTATTCTGAGTGATATGGTTGAAGATTCTTTCGTCAAGAACGACATTCTACTGATAATACTTATATTTGATTTAATCATTTTCCTGTTGATATGGACTTCATAATTAATAACTTTGATTTATATAGTTTTCAGATCCATCGCAGATCTTGGTTGAAACTTTTACTTCTTTCAAAAACAAAACTTAGTTTGAGTTTTTTTTTTAGTATCTTCTTGACTATATAGTGTATTCGTTAATGATCTATATTCAATAAATTGAATTATTTTGGCATCTATTAAATTAAACTGCAATTTTACTTGCAATGGTACAGTTCAATAGCTTCTGCTTATTGGTATGTGGATCTCATGATTAGCCTATTGCAATTCAATAGAGGGTTCATCATATAGCACCCCCTATTGCAATTGCATGTATTGCAATGAACTAAATCACACAATTGAAAGTGAGATTTTACTATTTTTATTTTAATTTCAGGGGGCAAATCATCAGTACAAGTTCATCCATACAAGCCCCTCCGGAGGTTTAGGGGATTGAAACCCCAAGGTAATCACACGGCTCCTTTCACTCTCAGGTCACAAATTAAGTATAAATTGTATCACAAGAAGGGCATGCTGTAAATAATCAAATCCATTTCCCTAACATGCATACTAGCAACCAAACACGATGCAGAGTTCTCACGCATCAATATTCACATACATATACACAGGAAAACCTCTAACCAAGGCGTGAAGACCCCCTACCTGGTGTCCACACAACCGTAAAACCAAAACGTCACAGTAGAGCTCCAAGAGAGTCAGAAATCCCTATAAACAACAAGGATCAACATCAAACCCCAACTCACATTAACACTTTGATTTACAGCCCACTTCCACTTCTTGGGTTTGTTAAACCAATATATCCATTTCTTAGGACAATTCTATCTCTTAGGAAAGCCTCTGATCATGTGATTCTGCTCTGGACTTATAAAAGAAATCAAAGACTTCCATTAAAATCAGAAATTTCAGTTTTGCTAAACAATTTAGGCAGGAACACTTTGGAAAATCATTAAAAATCCATTTTGATTCAAAATGGTGTGAACATTTCCAGATCACACGTAGACGCATAAAACTTCAACATATCAAAAGTTCATCGAATTCCGAGTTAAGGAAGCCAGTCAAAGACTAAATCCAAAACAGACTTGGCTGCAGAGTTTTCTGTTTTCTGCAGAATAATGCCAACTTTGAAAATTTGCCAAAAATCCAATTTAACTCCAATTTGAATGAAATCAGTTTTGAAATACTCATCGAAATGTCTATTTTTCACACATCAAAAACCCAGTTTAAAACATAAGTGCGAACTAGGTCATTCTGTCCAGAACAGAACACATACTCAGATTTCTGCATAAATGCAGATTTCATCAACATCCATCTCATTCTTTGACATTCAGTTCTAAGCAGCTTTAAACACCAGAACAGTCCCAAATTCAAGATTAAAAATGACAATTATCCTCATCAAACTCAGAATTATCCAACACACCCAACTACCAAGGCCACAAACTTGAAAGTAGAAACTTACCCAACTTCCACTTCAACCCAAAAATTACTCTGAGTTCTCTGTAGGTTCAGCCCAAGGTAGATTCTTCACCTAGTGTACTTGCATGTCATCAAATAACATCTAAAATCACTTATACAATCTCACTTAAATCAATGTACTTTAGAATTCCAGCAGCAAGTGTGGTAAACAAATCTTACCTTAACAGCTCCAAAGTAATCCTCAACCTTCAATGAGCTGCCTAGCGACCACCATTCTCCCAAACCACGCTTGGAAACAAGATATTAAAGCCTAATCAGTCACGAACTCAAAAAGAGGAGATTTTCGAAACTTAACCAAATCCAACAATGGTTTACCTTTCTTGTAGAGCTCGTTCCTACGATCCTAATGGACAAAACGGTTGGAGTTGTAGAATGGGATTCTGGAAAGAGAAACTCGTGAAGTAGGAGGTGAAGGAATAGGTTCTCACGTTTCTAGCTAAAAACTAGGGTTGGGAACAGTTCGGTTCGGTCTAGTAATCATCTCAAACTGAAATCAGAATCGGTGCTATTTAAGTGGTCTACTTTGGTTTTACTAATCTTTTTTTAACCAGCTGGTTCGGTTCTCATCGGTTCTAGCTTTGAACCAGATTATTTATTTTTTTTATTCTAACAAAACATTTATTTTTTCGACTTGAAAATTAACAAATGATCCAATTTATACAAAGAGAGATGCTTTGAAATTGGCCTTGGAAAAGTATTAGTTATAAAATTTAAAATGTAGCATTGAATTTAAATAATTTTGTAAAAACAATTATACAAAATTAGTCCGATTCGGTCTGATCGGATTTAGTGCAATGTGAAATTGAAATCAAAGTCAGTCCAGTCTAGTTCACTGCCAGTTTGTTGGCTTTTTTGGTCAACTGTTTTTTTTTTCAGTTTTTTTCATCTGATCTGATTTGGTGTTCCAGTTTTCCAATCCCAATGCCCACCCTACTAAAAACCATGTTTCCCCCCCCCCCCCCCTTTTTTTTTCTCTTTGGAACAACTAACACACACATGGGGAAAGAAGAGATCAACACCTTGTTGAAGAATATGAGTCACACATCGGAAACTTGACTAAATAAAATATAAAATATAATGAATAGTTCTACTACTGTAAACTGCGTATCCTTCTTGTATGTAGCGTGACTCGAACCTGGATGGAAGCCTAGGCTTCTGTCTGATCTCGTGGTGGTGTAGCCTTTTGGAGAAGACCTGCACACTTAAAACAATTTATCATAGTATGAGCGAACTGGGGTTGATCCCAGTTGAGCCCCATCCGATGGCTAAGTCAAAAGCTATTTTGAGGTGGAGAAATGGATGTAGGATTTACCAGGTGAAAATATTTATTACCTTTGTCTGGAGATAGGTGAGGAGTATTTGTAAGGGGAGAGGGAAAGACAAAGATATTTAGGGAGGAGATATTTATCTTCCTTCCCCCCTGGGGGAACTGGGCTACATTTAATGACATGTCCTGATCACTATGCTTTTTCACAGGGATCAGGTGGCGAGGTGATACATGGCTTTGGATGAGAAGTACATTAACTGATCTCTTCTCATCGTTAGGCTGTATGACCAGACCACTAGAGTGATTGACTTGATAGGGATCTGATACTGCTTGTATATCATCAATGCGCTTTTTGTTGCGTACAACACCCCAGTGGTCAGCTCAAGTATTGTTCCGCATTTGTTTTGTCGAGTTTTGGCTGGGAAGCTCCTTGTCGATACCCAGGGTATCACACATGATCGGGTCAGTACATGAGTGACCCAGCCCACTATGGCCACGTGGTGTCCTGTAATAGGCTCGGCTCATAATGATGGTGTAATCCATTAACAACTACTAAAAATACCGAGACTTTTTGTGATAAAACCTCACACCTACTGGGCATTATAAGTGGTTAAGTTGAAGACAATATCAGTGTTGTTAGTAGTGGGTCACTGGGCCGTCTCTTTGAATTTAACATGGTATTAGAGCGAGGTTGATTAGGCCTGAATTACTAAGCCTTTACCCTTACCTCTTACCCAACATGTGGTGTTCACATGTTGGGCTTGAATGTTTACTCTTACCCAATATGTGGTGTTCACATGTGGCCTACTATGTGGTGGTCCTATTTGAGGGGGTATGTTAAAGAATATGAATAGAAACTTGACTAAATAAAATACAAAATATAATAAATAATTCTACGCCATTTGTGATAAAACCTCACATCTACTGGGCTTTATAGGTGGTTAAGTTGGAGAAAATATCGATGTTGTTAGTAGTAGGCCGTTGGCCTGTCTCTCTGAATTTAACATGGTGGGTATTAGAGCCAGGTTTCAAGTGTTGGGCCCAATGGTCACGTGTGCTCCCACATCACTCAATATGTGTTGTCCACATGTTAGGCGTGAAAGTTTGCCATAAAAAAATGTGCAAGGGCGTGTTGAAGAATATGAGTCCCACATTGCAAACTTGACTAAATAAACGACAAAATATAGTGAATAGTTCTACTACTAATAACACCGAGACCTTTTGTGATAAAACCCCACACTTAGGTGCCACATTGGCTCTTCAGAAGCTGCCCACGTATCCAACTCAAAAGTTCAGATAATGCCACGTTACTTCTTGGTTTCCAACACTCCTAGATCACCAAAAATTCATCCTAGTTCCAAAAAAATCTCTGAAAAATACTACAAACTCATAAACACTCATAAACACATGTAATTTTCTTTAATCACATCCAAAAATATTTTCTCCAAAATTTTACAAATAGTTTCTAATCACCATAAAATTTCTAGGGTCTCACAGTTGGGTAATACAAAGGTGGTTTAACAACCTCGTGAAGGTAACAGTGTGGCTCATGCTATGGCTTTATTTGTACTGAGGGAAGGTAATCAATTTTTTTGGGAAGGGGTGGGTCCGATATGGATTCAACCTTTACTAGAAAAAGATAGATAATGGAGTTAGTTTTATTATATATTGCGGTGCTGTAGTACTCTTTTTTCTTGACCGGATTTTCTCTATTGGGAGTTTTTATGACAAGGTTTTAATGAAGCGACTTTGTAGCCCCTAGAGAAGTTAGGAGCTTTGGATATATTGATGTTTATTGATTCTATATGAATGAAAGTTGATAGAGAATAGTAAAACATTCAAAATACCAGAAAATGCCTTTGGTTAATGCAAATATTAAGAATGCAATATAAAGACAAAATCTAATCGGGTGCCTTGGTATCTTAGGTGGATTAAACCACTTGTTGGACAATTGGTTTTGCATTGTGATGGTCCAATTAAGAGGAATAGGAGGCGAAGAGGTGGGCAATTGATCAGTTCATAATTGTATATTAGTTTGTACCCCTCTAGCTTATGATTTGGTTATATTATTAAGTTAAACTTGTGCTTTTAATCCCTTTTCTGTTTATCATTCAGTTTATTGGGCCTTAGGTAGCAATGGTGGCATTGGATAGGAAAAGATGCAAAATGGTGCAAAAATGAGCAGACTGAGTTAGCAATTTGTTTCGGCCTTATCTTCCTCCTCCCAACTTGTATTGGCCCAATTTATATGTGGTTGGAAAGAAGAGATTCTGAACTGCAAGATGGACTGCTAAAACTTATCAATTGATGAAGTCAAGCCCAATCCGTGAACCCATCAAAATGCACACCATACATTCCAGTCAATTTTCGGCAGTCAACTTGCAAGGCCCAAAACATACACTTGTACTACTCAGATGGGAATGCATTCTTCATACAAGTTGTTCCAATGGGTGTCTATTATTGCATATCCAAATTGGAGCCCCATTGGATACATATTGAAACCTCAGGCCTTCCTACACCAAGCCTGGTTAAGAAGAATCTTTTATTTCCAGCAACCAAAAGAAAACCCACATGAGTTGGCAGCAAAAGGCAGCCACAATTGAACACCCATGTGAAGAAAGCTTGAGGTGCAGCAAAAGAAGTATGGGATGGGATTGATTCCAACCACACTAACATAGACAAGATAAAGTGGGAGTTATGGATTGTATTCAAGGAGGAATGGTGGTGTTGGATTTCATCATGATGTTCCTCCCTCTTAGCCCTATAAATAGAGAAGTCTTCAAGCTACAAAATTCACTTCAGCCATCCTCCACACTTCCATCATTCCATCAACACATCCAGAAATCATCCTCATACATTCCCACAACCCCAAACACTCCAGCAATTAACCCAATACTCTAACTGTCCCAAAATCACCAAAACAACTCCAGAAAACCTCCCTTCCATTTCCCTATGAATTTCCTCTTTCTTAGCCATCACCACTCACCCAAACTCATCCCAAATCACCTACTAGCTGTCATACATCATTCTAGACGTGGGGAAGCTCTTGGAGAAGCATTAGATGTGGAGAAGCACTTGAAGAAGTCTTGGACACCACAAGAACTTCAGAAAAGGGGTTTTTCTACTCTTATTGCATTCCTTATGTTTTCTCATTTCTATCTAAGTTTCTTTTCCATTATGAGCAGCTAATTTCATAACTAGGGCTTCGATGTAACCTAACATGAATATTCTGGGTTTATAAGTTTTAAGTTGGATTCATGATTCATATTCTTATTCATTATACTTATCAGTTAATATGCTTGTTTGAATGATTGATCACCATTAGAACTTGTACGTTAGCTATCTTGGTTTGAATCAAGAGTAGACACCATGCTTTGATTCAAATTAAACTATGAATAGGAAGCGTATGTATGGACATTCGACAACAGGGATTAGATACATGCTTAGTTGTTTAAAATGTTCTTTTATGCTTAATGGGTTCCTAATGCTTAATTTTAGGTTAGACAACAAATGATCAAATTAGGGAATTAGGAACACAAGGTTAGAACCAGACACCATAGCCTAATCACACTTTAGCTAGAATCAATCTTTGAATATGAATTAGACTTGTTACTTGACTCCTTATAACCCAGAATTGAATTGTTATGGTGATTCAAATGCCCTAGTCTCCAAATCTATTTTCCATCTCTTAAAACCACTCTTTGTTGCATTTGTTTACTTGTTTTTGTTTGCAATTTCATTTTGCTTCTTTTGTTCAACAATTACAACCACTCTTGCTTTAAATTCTGTTTTAGACATAACCTCCTACTTTCTTGAATTTGGAAATCTAAGTACATAACTAATTTTAACTTCTCAGTCTTCGTGGGTACGACCTCGTACTTGTCTTGCTATACTACTAGTTGCCCCGTACAATTGCGAGTTAACATAATATTAACAACAACGATTTGGTTCTTGATTGCCATGGTGAGTTTTATTGCGGTTTTGCTGTAACATCCCGACCCTAAAATAAGACTTTTCACTAATTAATTTAATTAAAATATGGAATTTCCAATTTTGCCCTTGAAGTGGGGGCAAAAAGGTTAATTTTTATCCGGAGAGAGTTTGGGGCAGCAAGTGGTATTTTTAGGAAGGTTATTCTGAGCCGAGTCCGTAGACACGCGGTAGGCTCGAATCGGACTTGAAACGAAGAAGTTATGATCGAAAAATCATTAAGGACCAAATTGAAATTATTTCAAAATATTTTTGGATTAAAATCAGATTTTCAGTTTTATTTCTCATTCCTCTCTCTCTCTCCCGTGCGTCTTTCTCTCTCCCCGACTCCATCGCTCTCCCTTCCTCTCTCTGCAACTCCGGCCACAGGCCACGGCAGCGCACGATACTGGACTCGATCGAACCGCCGTCGTCTCCTCTCTCTTCCCCCGCCATCTCTGCCGTCGACAGCCGCTACAGCCACCAGAAAAAACGCAGAAAAGTTGCTGGTTTTTGGCAGATTTTGTAACAGCTCGTTCTCCTTCAATTCTCAACCAAATTCAACGAGTGAGGTATGGATTTTGGATAACTTTTCGTACTCTAGCTGGCTGATGGTTAGGTTTTGAACGATTCGTAGCTTAAGCAACCCGATTTTCGAATTAGGTTTTGACAGATTTTGAGAACTCGATTCCGGCCACTTCCGGCCATTTTCTGGCCTTCACCCAAGAACAAAAGTGACTCCAAATTAGGTGTTTTACCTAGATTAGGAGTTTGGAGCCAAGATTCTAAGAATTTCCGGTCACCTGAACAGTGACCAAGCCACCACGCGCTGCCGGCGCGTGGGCAGGCCGGCAGAGGCCACATTTTATCCTAGAATGATCCTTACGTTGTCACGATCGCGTAGGAGTTGACGGATCTCAATTTGGATGTCGTATGGACCTCGAACCAATTAGACCTAATCTGTGATTTTTGGGTTTGGTGTGTTTGGACCGTTGGATCAAACCCAATTTCACGTATGTTGCTCCTGGCATTCCTAGGATCGTATAGGAATTCGCGGATCGTGAATCGGAGCCCCGGATGTTCCGATTCATCAACTTAAAGTTTTGACCGTCCGGTTGACCGAGTGCCTTCCGAGACTTTTACAGCGTTTGGAAACCCTTAGATTGGACCTTAGGGACGTCTCGTTCCTAGTATTTAAGAGAAACCCGGGAAATTAGGATTTTACTTTAAAGTCTCATTTTTGAAGAGTTGGATTTTAATGTCATGTTCGTATTTTGAAATAGGTAATCCGACTCCGCCTTCAGAGCAGGCAGGACCCTCTCGGGGTCACGCAGCTTGGGATTACTTGTGAGTGGATTTTGTTTTCAAGTAAATAGCATGGTTTTATAATGAACTTTCTATGCATGAAGATTTAAATGGTTTTATGCAAACCCATCCTTTCGTATCCATTTATTCATATGCTGAATATGTTATGTTATAAAGATATTTGCAATTTATATGGGTTTTGACATATAAAGTATCTTGAGGCATATGAGTATATTTTATTGGGAAAGTGTTGGCTTGTTGAATTTGTGTGAGGTACTTTGGGGTGTTATGAGATGAGGAAAAGTATGAGTTTAGAATGTCAGTTGGAGTGCTGTAAGCACTACCCTGTGTACCTCCCCTGATTTGGATTGTGGATATGGAATTGTGAGATACTTGGAAATGTCGGAACCCAGGGCATACCTTAACGGGGTGCCGCTGTAGACCCTTAATTGGGTAGTCTGCGCGCGTAGGACTGTTTACAGGCGTACGGGTCTTGATTCTTCGTCCGTACGTGCTGGCTGAGAGTTAGTCCCCTAGTTGGACGGCTTGTCCCTAGCCACATAGTCCGTTTGAGGGCTGATAATTGTGAGCTAGTCAACAATCCCCTGTTGGATTGTTTCCCCGGTACAACTAGGTGTGTCGTATGTATATATATATATATATATATATAGAGTATATCTCTCATATGATATAGCTATGCAATTGTTCTTATTTTTGGGCGAGGATACTTCCCCGCTCGTCGTGCCGGTGGGCACGAGTTTCGAGAGTTTGATTTGTGATTTGTAAGGAAAGGTTTGGGTGGGTTGATTTGTAAGTTTCACTGGATTTCGGATTTAGCTCGGGTTTGAGCAAACTATATATAGATATGATTATGTTGGTTTTTAATGCATTGTTTTCATGCATGGTTTTCTAACAGTGGGGTTATATTACTTTGTTTTAATTGAAACTGAATCTTGTTTTGTCCACTCACAATTTTCAGTTTTTCGACCCACAGCCAGTAGTTGACTGGAACGAGCTGCAGTGCCGTGTTTTGTGCCCTTGCTATCACGAGCCGCAGTACCTGAGTTTGCTCAGAGCCTCAGTGCTATGTAATTACGTAAAACTCCATTTTTGCTAGTGTGTTGAATTCTGTTAGATGCTCTGTTATCGCCTGTTAGGATTTGGTATTTTGAGGCCGGAGGCCATAGTTTGTAACACTACTTTGTGTAATGCATGCTGGCTGTTGGGTTGTAATTATTTGCGTTTCTGACAGGTTGAAATTTTTGGGATATGTCCTGTTACAGGGGAGACTTTGCCAAAATTTTGGTAGGAAGTCTTGGGTTTTTAGTAAGTGGGCCCGGCATCTGGGGAATGCCGGATTTGTAGACGGGATTCGTCCCGGGTTTTCGAGAAAATTCGGGGCGGGTCCTGTCATTTGCGGCTGTTGGCTCAGATGGTTCCCACATTTTGGGAATTGAGTTGGCGGCTATTCGTAGCGGGCTACTTTTGGCAACTGCAAAAGGTATGGTTTATTTAACTGTCTCTTCTAATTCACAAGAAGTTGTGAATATGATTAATGGCATTGATCGGTGGTTGAGTAATGTGGGTAATCTAGTTAATGATATTCGAATGTTGCTAGTGCAGTTGGATAATGCAAAGGTGGTTTATCAGCCTCGTGAAGGTAATAGTATGGCTCATGCTAAGGCTCAATTTAGAATAAGGGAAAGCAATCAATTTTTCTAGGAAGGGGTGGGTCTAATATGGATTCAACTTTTACTAGGAAAAGACAGACAAGGGGATTAGTTTTATTATGTATTGCAGTGATGTGCTACTCTTTTTCCTTGAATGAATTTCCTCAATTGGGGGTGTTTATGGCAAAATATTTAATGAGGCCACTTTGTAGCACCTAGAGAAGCCATGAGCTCTAGTTGCATTGCTGTTGCTTCTATATGAATGAAAGTTCTTATTTTGATATAAAAAATAAAAAATAAAAAGAAAGCCCAAAACTAAAAGCCCCTTCTGCTTCTCTCTCTCCTCTCCTCTCTTCTGCTGCTTCAGGCAATTGAACTCAGTCCAAATTACTCACCAATTTAATGCCCCAAATTTAAATCCTAATCTCCATCGCATTGGCAAGTGCAAAATCCTAACTCCACCAATCATCAGCAGCAATGGAGCAGCTGAAGACCATCGGGCGAGAGCTTGCGATGGGCTCTCAAGGTGGCTTCGGCCAATTCAAGGAGTTCCTGGACCTCGTCACGTCCATCGGCGAAGCTCGATCCAAGGCCGAAGAAGAGCGCATCTTCCTCCTCGAGATCGAAACCCTAAAACGATGTCTCTCCGAGCCCGAAATCCCCAAGTGCAAGATGAAGGAGTACATCATCCGCCTCATCTACGTCGAAATGCTCGGCAACGACGGCTCCTTCGCCTACATCCACGCCGTCAAGATGACCCATGAGTGATGACAATCTCTTGCTCTAATGCACCGGTTACCTCGCCGTTTTGCTCTTCCTCAGTGACGATCACGATTTGATCATCTTGATCGTCAACACCATCCAGAAGGATCTCAAATCGGACAATTACCTTGTCGTTTGCGCTGCTCTCAATGCCGTTTGCAAGCTCATCAACAACGAGGCTGTGCCTGCCGTTTTGCCCCGGGTCGTGGACCTGCTTGCCTATCCCAAGGAGGCTTTCAGGAAGAAGGCCATCATGGCGCTTCACCGCTTTTATCAGAATAGCCGTCTTCGGTTTTGCATCTGGTCTCGAATTTCCAGAAGCGGCTTTGTGATAACGATCGGGGAGTTATGGGTGCCACGGTCTGTCCCTTGTTCGATCCCATTACCATCGATGTGAATTCTTATAAAGATTTGGTGGTCAGCTTTGTCAGCATTCTCAAACAGGTCGCCGAGCGCAGGTTGCCCAAGACTTACGATTACCATCTATTCAAGTTTTACTTACTTTCAATGAAGTTGAGCTTATTCATGTGGGAAGTTTTTGGCATGATAGAGGAATTGAAATAATGAGCTTTGTTTGTTGTTTGTTGTAACGTAATGTAGTAACGGAATTAGTTTGATAATGCAAATTAGATTGTTGAAGATCTTGGCATTGTTGGGGAGTGGTGATAAGCAATCGAGTGAGAAGATGTATATGGTAGTCAGCGATATTTTTGCGATTCTACCAGTAATATGGGAAATATTGTACTTTATGAGTGTATTTGTTGCGTTTCTGCCATATATCCAATTCCTAAGTTGTTAGAACCGTAGTCTGCATGTAGATTATTTGGAGAGTTAAACACCAATTCCTTGTTATATTTGGTGGACAGAGTGACAGTCATAATTTGAAATATATGGGCATCGATGCCCTTGGTCGACTAATGATAACAATTACAAAACATATATAGCTTCTTGATGTGTGGAGCATGCAGAGCAATTTGCACCAAGTAATCAATGGTTTATCCAGGTAAGAGTAATACATATAGATGGAGTATTTTGTTATTGCTTATTAAACAGCCGATGTCATCCATGCCTGACATTGAACAAAGTGTTTGAACATGCGGGAGATTTGGTAAATATCAAGGTGGCACATAACTTGATGAAGTTGATTGCTGAGGGATTTGGAGAGGATGATGATTCTGCAGATAGTCAGTTGAGATCATCTGCAGTATGTAACTTTAATTTTACACCTTATGTTAATAAATGGTTTATTCAATGTCATTAAAAAGGTGCTATTTTAGTTATTATATGGTAAAGAAAAGTTATAGCATGCCCCCCCTAAATTTTGTGTAATTTCAAAGGTTACTGTTGAACTTTTGGTCAATGTCTCCCTTAAATATTTAGACTCAAATATTCTCATCCATTAACTTAGACCATCAACAATTGATGGGAAAATCATGGAAGCATCGTGTTAGGAGGATGAGTTTTCACGTCAAAGAATTTGACACATAACTTACAGGTGCCACGTGTTCTAGTTAGTTATAAAATTATGTAAGTTACTCTGAAACCATTTGATGCATATAACGTTTGAGACCTCAGAGGTGGATTTTTCCTCGAGATTTAGTTTACCTCATTGGGAATTGAAGCATTACTCTATGTTCGTTATTTGTGATGAAAAACATTTTGGGGTTGCAAAAATTGCTAAGGGTTTTCGTTCTTTTTGCCATTGAGTTCAACAGCCCCTGATAAATTGAGCAGAGAAGATATAGTGCTGCATTCACCTTTTTATAGTACTGCTATTAGTGTAACATTTGAGGATTATATGCTAGTAGTATGTTTACAACATTTTGTGCATTGCTTGCTTCTGCTTAAACCATTTCCTTGCTTTCCATGTTTCGACATGTTAGAGAATTAAACTTCTTTATGTGTAGGTGGAGTCATATTTGCGTATAATTGGTGAGACAAAGCTTCCATCTGTATTTCTTCAGGTACATTCTGTCCTCTCAGTTCTTTTCTTCATGTAGAAATTTTGGGAAGAATATTCCTGGCAGAGGCCTATTCAAATGATGAATCCGTCAAGGTACCCCTCAAACTCAGTTTTGGAGGAATAGGCGTATTCAAATATCACTGGGAAGTTTGTAATTTTTTAGACTTTGATTGGAAGGAATTTTCCATGCTTCTTAAATTTGGTAATGAGGTCAGGGAATAATTGTTTAAGATGCATATAAGGGCAGTTTCATTTACTTTCCCAATTTTCGTTATTTCAATGACCTCATGTAGAACCACTACTACAATAATATAAAACAACGATACATGACGCAAAATGAAAAAATCGTTGTGGTTTACAAAACCATTACAAACCATGACTGGTGTTATAATAACCGTCGGTGTGGAGTCCGAAACCCTTAGTTGATTTTAATAGCACGACGGTTGAAAGAAGTCACGGTCGTCTTTCCAAGACGGGCTAATAAAAATTTCTCTTAAGTGAATTCGCGGCCCTTCACGAACCACTCTGGTTCGCATCTTTTCAATCTCTGTCTAAAGCTCCAAACCTAGCCTCCTTTCTTTTGAAATTCTCGGCCCTTCGTGCTCTTTGTCTTGTGGATCTTGTTGAACCTGTCCTTCTTTAGAAATAATACACGATAGTTCTTTTCAAAAAAACCGTTGTCTTTACAGTTAATAAACAAGACAACGGTTTGTAGTAAAAGCGTCGTTTTTACATTTAATAGATGATGATGTAGTTTTTCATTCAAAAGATGTCAGATATAACGACGGTTTTCCCCCGTCGTCTATTTCAATTTTTGTAGTAATGAACAATACTCCTTAGCCTGCCTAAACTACACATACAGCTTACATCAAACACACTTCCTCACATGTAAAGAAAATTGTGCTGGGGAATCGTCCAGATGTGAACCATATGCATGTGGGCCCCCAAAGGAAGCCCTGTACAGGGGCATACTAGCTCAATGCCAGTGTCAAATCATAATTCTAAAAATTTGTTTCTTAAGAATTGGGATTAAAAGATAATTTTAAGTACAAATTTTCTTGGATTGGAATCAGTGGGGTCTTGGTGTAGTTATAGAAACATGAGAGGGTTGGGCACAATATTTTGTTTTTTCCATTTGCTTAAGAAGCAAACAACCATAAATTCCGTATTTTAAGAGTATTTCATCGGTTTGAACTTTTCTTCTTGCATTTTTATTTTCGGTTATCTATTCATAAAAAAAGCACCATTTGTATGTGTGTAGATTTGTATCTTACTTGTTCAAACTGAAGTGTGTGAGTTCTTCTTTTGAAATTTCAGCTCATAGAGAAGTGGATATCCTACCTGAGGTGCATATAATGAACATGGAAGTTTGCTGCACTAGTTGGCTATCAAGGTGCCATCTTCTAGAACTTTGCTGCTGTAGGGGTTGGTAAAGTCATGGAAGTTACTGTTTTACCCTCACTTTGGTCTAGGGTGATAAAAAATTGCTCCATGTTCGTTCAGTATAACCTAATTTTTTGTTTATCTACGGGTGGTTTTATTTTCTTTTAGTTTCCTGCTGAAAAATGAGGTATAGGTTTGTATTTGTTGTAGAGTGTGGCTTATGTAGGAATATAACCAAGTTAGTGATGCTTGAATATGTTGTTTTGAGCCAATTCAATGCGGAGCTTTTTCTTTGCGGCAATGGGGGCAGTTTTGCCGCACTCCACGGAGACATGGTTCTGCCGTGCATATTTGTCTACATTTACACTGCTGTGTACCACTCTCTTGCTATAATATTGTTGTATGAAGTGAATTTTCGTTTTTGATGTAGGGACATTTATTCCTCAGTCATAAGTTTTACTTGGTTAACATTGTAAGTTGAAGTTATCTGTTTGACTATGAGAATCCCCTTGTAATTTTGGGTGGATAAAATTGAACATTCAACATCTATAGTAGCTTTCTGGTCATGCAATGACAATAAAAATGCGCTTTCGTGAACAAAGAATGAAGTTATATAATTCATGCCGTCGATTTCCCAGCTTCTAAAGTCAGATTATTTTTGGGTAAATGGAGCCATGGGAGATGTTAGCTCTACCAGGGCTGTCCAAACAGCAACTGATATTCAAAGAACCAAAATCCATTCGCAAACTACACAATATGGATGATACTATTGCTGCCCATCAAACTTTTCATCTTGCAGTTTCAACTGTTCCAAATCCCATTTGGTGTCTTTTGCAGGATTATAAAAAATATCTTGAACAACTATCCTGCAGTTGAGTTGCAACAACTTCACATGATTTAGACATGTTGGGATTCTTGTACCTTGCCAATACCAGCAACATCACCAGTATAATAAGACACAATCTTTCAACAGAAATATGTTGGACATATTTGGAAGCCTGTTTACAATTTATGTCTGGTTTTCAACAAACCTTGATTGGAAATTATGAAATAGATAAATCTGTTACATTTCGTCCCCAACATACATCAATTCCAATGAATGAGATAGAAGAATCATAGACAGTATTTGTGTGGAATGAAAGCATTAGATAAATCCGGCTTGCAAACAGTTTTTTTCCATCCTCTCATAAATCCTGGATGCATCAATTGAGAAGAAATGTATTGCCTTATGCAACTTAAAATCTCAGAAACTGCTGGCCCCTCAACACACCTCTTGATTATCAGACCATTATTCGGAAATTTAGTTCGTTTGAACAGCTAAACTTAATATCGAATGTAGAGCGCTAAGAAAAAGGATTTAACCCAAAACAAAAAGAAAAAAAAATTCACACCCTGAAAACTACAACATATACCCAGAGATGCACAGCAAAATATTGGTAAATTTGATTTGAACACAAAACGCAGTTATATGAGCAGAAAATGCAAAGATATCATTCAACATTTAATGGATTTACATACTTTGGCTCCTCATTAAGATCGATGTGCCTCCTCTTTGGGTGATCCGCTGGTCCCGTAAACAAGGTAAGTCATTGAGCTTCATGATCACCAATGTCCAGGGCGTTAGCACAATGATCATCGTCAAGTGCCATGAAATCTGATTCGCGAGGCCTCTTGCCAAGACTAGTCTTCGATGCTGAAGACAAGGAAGTCGATTCGTAGTCTTGGTGTTGATCATCATTCGCTTCAGGCAACAACCACTGATAAAAATCTTCAGTCACACTGACATCAGCAATCTGGTGGCCTAATAGGTGGACCCCGCAGGGAATTTTAACGATTGCGGGCACTCTGCCATACACAGACAAGAGAAACTCAACTTTACACATATTACCCGGCTTTAGTGGTTGACTTGAATTTACATAGTCCCGATTCAATAATGGAGTACACGTGAGCCGCACATGACCTTCCTCTATCTCGTCACTATCCTCTATCTCGTGAAGAGATATCTCATTCACGCGTTGTCCATTGAGACTAATCGTGAAAGAAATATCGAAAATAGATACCTTAGCAACAACACATAGAACCAATCTTAACGTCTCCCATTTTAAATTTGGAGGAATTTCAAAACTAACTTCACATCCAGCCTCGTATTCCCATTCCTCCTCGTTAACTAGTGTTGCATCTTTACGACAGCTGAACCACTTTGGAACTTCATCGCCTGGAAGAATAATGTCGTAATGAAAACGCGGATTCAGAAAAATATTTTCTGTGATGTCGTAGTAGCCGCGTAGTCTAACGCAATTGGTCAAACTCAGATACATACTGACATCCTCCGGTGGGTCATCCTCCGATGGGCCATCATCCGGTGGGAGTTCTGGAATTTTCTCCAATGATGTGCAGTTATCCAGCAATACCCAAGACACTTCTGGAATTTTTTCCAATGATGTGCAGTTATCCAGCAATACCCGACTTACTTTTGGTGGAAGCACTTGTTCTGGAATTTCCAGAAGACTCTTGCAACCAATCAAGCAAAGCTCCCTCAAGTTGACAAATTTGCTAAAGCCTCTCGGAATATTGACAAAATTGTTTCCCGATAGATCAAGTTCTATTAATGTGTACCAGCAATCAACACTTTCGCAATTAGAAAGGAAACGTCTTTTCAGGTTAACGCATCCATGAAGATTCAATTCAACAAGTTTAGGCATATTCTGTGAGACAAAAACATAAAATAGGAAATTATCAAATCGCACCCTTAAAATAACAACTTCAGGTTTTAATTTTAATTTTAGTTTAGTTTTTTTTTTTTGCTAGATAGGAAAATGAGAGTGAGAATGAAAGGGAGGATGAGAGGGAAGAGTAACAAAAGTAAAAACAAAAACTTGAAAGTAATTTCATCTTCTTCACCTCTAGTTCTGGGATACTCTCAAGCCTTTTACAACCACGAAGGCTAAGATTTTTCAGGGAGTTCAATCTATGTCTTGTTGCAAACCTCGTAAGCTTAATGCATCCATCAAGTGACAAAGTAACAAGTTTATCAAGGTGTCCAATAGAATCATCAATCTCAACCAAACTTGTACACCCATGTAGATACAAGTGCTCTAACTTTGAGATTCCGGATAAGTCATGAATTTTTTCTAAGAATTGACAACCACTTAAATCCAAAAATGTCAGCTTTGGCAACTGCTGTGAGTCAAAAAACAAATTAGGAAATGATCAATCACTGGTTTTCAAAAGATTTTTGTTTCTTTTTTCCTTCTGAATTATGAACTCTAATATGAAATAATAAAAGATGAAAATAATTTCAAATACATACCTTAAATCTCTCCAATTTTCTGATTTGACTGCATCCTTTGAGACAAAATTTAGATAGGTTGGGACACAGCTGTAATTCGGAATCATCAGCTCTCAATTTGTCAAGCCAAGTAGATGAAGGCAATTCTCTTATGCCACTTCTTGATATGTTCAAACTCCGTAGTGATTCCATCTCCACCTCTATTTCTGGGAAACTCTCAAGCCTATTGCAATCAATTAGATTAAGTGTTTCTAAGGATTTCAATCTAAGTCTTGTTGCAAACCTCGTAAGCCTAACACATCCTTCAAGATTCAATTCAACCAGTTTATCAAGGCGTCCAACAGAATCATCAACCTCAACCAAACTTGTACACCAACATAGATCCAAGTACTTTATGTTTGGGATTCCAGATAAGTTAGGAATTTTTTCTAAGAATTCACAACCACGTAAATTCATAGATGTCAGCTTTGACATATTCTGTGACACAAAAACATAAAATAGGAAATTATCAAATCACACCCTTAAAAAAACAACTTCAGATTTTTTTTTCTTCCTGAAAATAAGAACTCTATTTGAAATAATAATAAATAAGTAATTAATTTAAATTGTTACCTTCAATTTCTCCAATCTTCTAATACTACCGCCAGGCATATTGAACATTGCAAGATGTATTGGATCAAACTCGGATGGCAAAGATTGTAATTGATATCCATCCCAATCAATCCATCTTAACGCGTTGGGCAGATAGTTAATGTGCCCACATAGAGATGCATTACGGTTTATGAAAATTTGAAGATTTACCATTTTACGGAAGCATTCTGGATTCAAGGTTATCTCAGCTGGTTCTGGAAATTTCACCATTATGCCTTTAATATTTCTTGTTCCCTAAGATGGAAAAGCATTAATTAGGAAACGAAGTCATTGTACAAACCAAAATGCAAGCACATTTTGTTAAGAAAATTATAGGTTACATAAGGTATTCTTTCTTATCAAATTGAATATAATAAAATATATTATACTTACAGTATTTTCCGTTAGAACTTGCTTGACATCCTCATAAAACCACAATCTACTACGCTGGCCAGGATCATGGGGAGATTCTTTGCGAACTTCATCCTTGCCCAGGTTTGCCAGCAAGTCGTGCATTAAAATCCTATCATCCCATCCAATAGTTATCATTGCCTTATCAACGAGTACTTCAATACAATTTTTGGGGACTATTTGTAGCACATGGTCCTTAATTCCACCCTTGAAGAAACATGCAATGTCGAGAAAAACTTCTTTTGCGTAATCATCCAAGGCATTATAACTCTTTCGAAGTATTTCTTCAATATGTGTGTAAGGTTCTCCTTTGAAACCATCTAATATACCTTGCCAAAATGTTTTGTCTCTATTACGAAGATGAGAACCTAAAATTGTTAGAGCTAGTGGAAGGCCTTGAGCATAGGCTATTGCTCGTTTTGCGAGTTCCAAATAATCATTTGGAGGTTCATTTATTCCGAAGGCATTCAAACTGAAAAGCTCAAGAGCTTGGTGGTCAAATAACTTTTGGACCTCGTATATCAACTCAATTCCATGACGTTTTAGCAATCCGCTATCTTGTGTAGTTATGATGACTCTACTACCCTCACCAAACCAACCAACTCCAGCCAAGTTGTCTAATTGCTCCAACTGATTCACATCATCAAGAATTAAGAGAATCTTTTTATGCCTCAATAGATTATGTATAATAGAGATACCTTTATGAGCACTGGCAATTTTCAACTTTTTACCACCAAGAATCTCTTGAAGGAGAGTCTTCTGTAGCTGGATTAAGCCTCCGTGTGGCATTGAATTTTCTCTAACATCTGCCAAGAAACAACACCCTTCGAATTTATGGGCAATTGCATTATAAACAGCTTTCGCAATTGTTGTCTTGCCTATTCCAGATGTCCCCCATATCCCAACCATGTGACGACCATTCCCACCAACATCCAAAAGCATTTCCACATCTTGTACATGAGACTGAATTCCAACTGCGTACTTGGGCACATTCAAATATGTGCGGCTCAATACTTGGCTTAAGATTCCATCAACGATGTTGTTGATAAATGCAGTTTCATACCTGCCAGCTTAACCAAATTAGACACATTTAATGAATCAGATTTAAACATCCAACCATGCAAAAGAACACAACATACTGAAGTACGTAATAGTTCTTCTGACCAAAAAAGTAAAAAAAAGATGTAATAATAGTTGTTTAACCACAAAGCTAATGTTATGTATCATTTATACTTGTATGCCTTTTGAAGAGATTAATATATGGATTTTGAACTTTCTCCTTACAGCTATTGAAAATACAAAAGTACACAAGAAAATAAATCATCTCCCTACAGTTGTATATTTTTACAAAAGAATACTTTTCTTTAATGAGTAACAATCAAATGTAACCAAAGTCAAAAAGAAAAAGAAATTAAGTTAACTTGAAAAAGATAGATAACCCTGAAATATAGAATCAAGATACTAAATTAAACATAATGCCCTACAGCAATCGAAAATATAAAAATACAAAAAATATTAAAATAAAGATCTTCTCCCTACAATTTTATATTTTTACAAAAGGATACTTTTCTTTAATAATGAGTAACAATTAAATGTGTAACAAATAGTAATGAGAAAGAAGAGAGAAAAAAATTTAACTTGAAAATGATAAAGATAGAAACATACGCTCCCTCCTCGAAATGCCATCCAGACAAATTTGCTGCTTCCGTAAGAGCTTTCCTCCATCCTTGAATTTTCTTGTCATCCTTGAATTTGCTTTGAATAAGGCCTTTAAATGCGTCTCCAAAACTATTTGTTTGCTTTCGCACATGAGATGGATCCACCTTGTAAAAAATGGGCAAAACTATTTGTTGGTTTGATTGTTTACATTGAAGGATCTTGACAAGTTCATCCAAGCACCACCTCGAAGATGCATAGTTTTCAGAGAATACAATGAGAGAAATTCTTGATTCTTCAATTGCTTTGACAAGGGCTGGCGATATTTCTTCTCCTCTTACAAGCTCTCGATCAATGAAGGTGTAGATGCCCTTATCACACAAGGCCTTGTACAAATGATCTGTAAAATTGGTGCGTGTATCCTCACCTCTAAAACTCAAAAACACATCATATGTCCATGATGAATCATGACTGAAAGAAGAAGAAGAAGGAGAAGAAGAGACTGGTTGAGTGGTCGTAGGGGGGAGATCTGAAGGAAGTTGAGGTTCCCCCCCAATATCAATTGGCATTGGGGAACTCCCCAAAACCCTGAATAAGAATTTTAAGAACATTGAAGATTTGAAGAAGAAGCAGAGAGAATCTTATCTGATTTTGTATTGATTTTCTTTCTTAATAAAACGATATAGTAAGAACTAAGCTTATATGCATGACAAATAGCTTAAGGCTTAAACAAACTCAACAAACTCACGTGTTGGGTATGGCAGTGGCGATCTTGTTAGATTTATGAGGGCTTGACGAAGCAGTTTCCTACAACCTTCAATGTGGACGTGATTAAGTTATAGGTGTGAGGAACTTTCGTTTCAACTTCAAGTCATCAAACGCTGAATTTTCTTTTCACTACCTTTTCTTGGCTGAAAATAAATTGCTTTAAGATACTGCACATGGCCAGTATTGCTAAATAGCAGAAATGGGCCTACATTGACAGCTACAAAAGTGGTCAAACGGTGTGATGGTCTTTCTATCCAAAGATTTTGTACCTACTTTTTGGCTAAGGTACCTCTTCACTATTATTAAGGCTGGTTTGTATCTCTTTTCTTTCAATACATGGTATCTTCGATGGAAAATGTATTCTCTCTCACAATGGGGCTCTATGTCCGCGACTTTATATTTGAGGCTCTAAATTTTTTATGTTGTAATTTAGTTTACGTGTTAATGTTCTTTTTTATTCTTTTATTGAGTTATTTACACTAACACCCATTGAGCTTTTTGGCCATTTCACAAAACTCCCTGGAGTTTTATAAATTATGCAAACACCCCTCAAGATTTTAAATTGTTTTCACAAAACTCATTTTTATTAATTTTTGGGTTAATTTCAATTTAATACCATGAACTCTCACCCTTAAAGCATGTTTATCCTTGCACTCTCATTTTTAACAATCATGTACCATAATCTTTTTTATTTTTTGCAATTTGATTTCGACAGTCCCTTAATTGTCTACGTGGCATGCATGGATCCCACCTTTTCACTGCTTTCAATGTCATGTGGGTTCTGACCCATGATGAGAGGGTGCATGTGCTTCATTTGGACCTTCATATGTGTTTTCTGAGTTGTTTATCTCAGCAACAAAAGGAACCATATTATCTCAGCAACATTAACACGGTCTTTTTCATCTTCATTTTCAAATCCCAAGTGGGAACTCACTTTTCCTAGCCCGCTTCCACCTTCAAGGGTACGAACCTTCAAGGTAACTTCTTATTTTTAACAGTCACTCGCTTTCTTTCACTACATGATAAATAGGTATTTTGTTCAAGATTTTGAATTTGTGCATAATAATCATGCATTTACTTGCATTTTGTTACATTTAACCCTTGCCTTGACCTCTGCCTGATGAAGATAAGAAACCAAAAGTGTCAGAGTTTGTGAAAACTTGAGAAAATGTATATCTATATTGTCATAGACTAGTTGGAACTCTTTCTTTTGTTTACCAGCCCTTACCATATATATTAATATTATCAAGATTTGTGAGGTTAAAATTTTCTATATAGATATTGTAGTCTTCTATGTCTCCCTATCCCTTTTTCCCATTGATTTGAATGGTATTTTTTTATACTTCAGCGCAGTTTCTGTCTTATGCTACGTACCTACACTACAGTGTGAATGTGTTGAAGTAAATGGTAAGGAACATTCAAGGAAACTTCTCCTCTTGGACGGTGATACCTACTCGGACAGTTGGTGTCAATTGCCCCCCATTGACACTTTTCTTTTACTTACAAAACAGGCCAAATACAAACTAGACTGTACCTTTGCCGCACCATGTTTGTCTAAAGCATCTTCACATGGTAGATCACCCTGTGGAGTATTTTCATACAATCAAAACCAAAAGGGCCATAAGTACCAAATCAAGTAGAAATTTTAGTGCCTTTGCTACAATATATGCCATAACAAGAAACACATTCAAAGCAAAGGCATATCAATGTCTTTAAGTAGTGCCTAATTACTGTGATGAAAGTCTTAAGTGCATGTGAGAGCCATAATAGTAAAGGGTAAGGAAAAGAACCTTCAACGTTGTCTTTGATAGAAATTCTTTTCCTGAAGCGCAAAAGCTTTCTTTCATCAGTTCATGATGATGGCTTTTTCTTTTTGACTAACATCTCTTCACAATTGTTTAGCCTTCATTGACTGAATTCACCTCATCAAGAGAAATTTCGTTTGCACCTTGAGTCGGTAACTTTTTGTCTTTGAAGGTAACACGCTTTTTGCTACATGATAAATAAGTACATTATGAAAAAGTAGGTACTCAGAAAAAATAAAATTATATATATAAGGAGGTGTCTTTGTAAGAGAGAAATAGGTACATTATTCCTATATTATAACTTCGTTTTCAAGACACAAGTCAACTGCTTTTCTTTTCATGTATCCATTTTTTTCAGAAAAAAAGAAAACAAAAACCACCCTGCCAAGAAAATGATTTGAAAATTCACATGACAATATACACACTGAATCCACACAATGGAAAAATGTTGAAAGAATTTTTTGCAAGGGCCCTTATGATTAAAAAAATGACAGAAAATTAGCTTTGCGTTTGGATAGTCTACATGAGGTTTGGTGATGAAGAAATTTCATTGCAACTGCAAGTGATCAAACGGTGATATTTACTCTACCTTTCAAGATGCCTTGCCTTTTCTTTTGGGGTTGCATTTTTGCTCACCACCTTAATCCTAGGTGTACCCTCACCACCCCTTTCAAAAGTTGGCACCTGTCCATGGGTTTAACTATAGTTAATTCTTTATTTTTTATTTATTTGATGACACTATTATCCACGCCCAAAAGTTATACTGCTCTTCAATTCTAGGCTTCCTCCATTTGTTCAAATGAAAGATAGGCAACATCTATGCTGCTTTTTTTTTTTCTTCTTTTTTTAGTACTCTGTATTGCTTGATTATTTTTTATACTTTTGGTGATTGCTTTGCATTATTTAGTTTTTTGAGTATCAAACCAAATTCGAATTTAACAATTCTTGTCCTTTTTTAAAATCTGAATAAACTTCCATAAAAACCAAATCAACAAGCAATATTGGCTGTGAAGATTAAGTTTTTTTTTTTTTTTTTTGGTTAAGATTAGGATGCCAACAGTTTCAAAGCTAAATTGGCAGCTATAAAAGTCGTCAAAGCTTTCTTTCAATACAAAAGTGAAAGTGGGTAAGGAGCCTTCAAGGAAAAAAAAAAAAAAACCACCCTGCCAAGAAATGATGTGAAAATTCATGTGACAATATACACAACCGAATCCACAAGGCAGAAAAATATTGAAAAGATTCTTTGCAAAGGCCCAATGACGGAAAACTAGCTTTGTGTTTAGATAGTCTACACGAGTTTTGGTGAAGAAATTTCATTGCAACTACAAGCGATCAAATGGTGATATTTCTCTTACTTTTCAAGTTGCCTTACTTTTTCTTTTGACAAGCATTATCTTTACTTTTTCTTTTTGTTATGGAATTTTGTAGTTTTAATGGGGTCCCTCCCTTCCCACTTTAATTTTGAAAAGAAAAGGGGACACCACCGACACCGTGTCAAAATGAGACACAAAATTCTAATATGTAGGGTAAAGTAAGATAAATTGAGTTTTAGGGGCAAAGTGAGACTCAAATGTTTAAGGGGTATATCAATAATTAAGCCAAAAAAAAAAAAGTTTAAACCATTTTTTAACAATTTAACAAAGCTATGGGGTCAAATTTTGAGTTTGCAAGGTTGGAGGAAAAAAACTGTTTAAGTTCGGGCAATACATGAATAGTTATATTTTAAAGGGTAAAAATTTAAGTTTAGCCCCAAATAAGTTGGAGAATGCCTCATAGACTAGTTGGAACTCTTTCTTTTGTTTACCAGCCCTCACCATATATATTAATATTATCAAGATTTGTGAGGTTAAAATTTTCTATATAGATATTGTAATCTTAAATCCCATTGACTTGAATGGTATTTTTTTTACACCTCAACGCAGTTTGTGTCTTATGCTACATAACTACACTACAGTGTGCATGTGTTGAAGTAAATGGTAAGGAAACTTCAAGGAAACTTCTCCTCTTGGACGGTGATGCCTACTCGGACAGTTGGTGAGATAACGATTGATTGTCAGTGACTGCTTTTTGATTATTGCTGTAAATTTAGTGGACCCCGCCTTCCATGTAGTATGGCTTTATGATCCATCACATCCCTGAAAACACGACTTCCTGCTCTCCATGTGTACATGTGCATCGCATGCATGCATGGTCTCATCTCTGATGGATGATCATAAATGGATGGATTGATCTGATGGGTGGGTCCATGGAGCCAGTACTCGATCCACCTATGCATCCACAATCCTGTTTTATGCCCTTTTTGGATTATGGTTAGGCCTGGCAATGGGTCGTGTCGTGTCAAGATTTTAAACGGGTCAAAAATGGTCAACCCGAACACGATCCGTTTAATAAACGGGTCAGACATCCTCAACCCGAACACGACCCGTTTATAAACGGGTTGACACGACCCAACCCATGTAACCCGTCACCTGTTCATTTTTTAATAACTAAATTAATAGCTTTAACAGTTTAATGAAACTTCCCCCAAATACAACCAAAGTAAATAATTAAATACAAATACACATTCATCAGTTTAAGTTCAACTCCAAATTGAACATAAAAGTTCAAATCAAGTCACAAAAGTGAATAAATTACAACACAATG